>JAVQKI010260882.1:0-11696 GCA_036025975.1 Nematalosa erebi
ACACACACACACATATGCCCCCTTACTGTACATATGCCCCCTTACTGTACATATGCTTGCACGCACACACATGCACACACACACACACACACACACACACACATACAGACACACACACACACACACACACACACACATATGCCCCCTTACTGTACATATGCATGCGCGCACGCACGCACACACATACACACACACACGCCGCCATTCACACACGCATTCACACACACACACACACACCCACACATACGTGAAGCCTCGTGGTGAATCATCTGATTTGGACCATAAGGAGCTGTTTGTGTTTGTTTAGTGGGGCAGTCAGCCAAAGGATGAAACTGTGTTCTCATGTTGGAAATGGGAGGTGGTGGGATGGATGTGTGGAAGGGCTCTGGGGTGGGTTGAGGGGCCAAGCATTTGGCCACCGGAAAGCAAACCTGAGAACAGAATGTGTAAAACTCTCCTAATATGCCCATAAGTGGTCTTAAGAGGGATGAAATCACGAGGCGTAGGCCTACATATGTTTCATTGTTCGCCTGGTCCGCTCATGTTGCAAGAAAAAAAAAAAAATAACGGAAAAGAAAAGGCTTTGTCCTGTCACCTTCAATTGCTCGGCTGTGTTAAAAATAGATCAAGATTAAGCGCTCTCATCCGGCTAACCTGCCCCTCATCTGCAACTTGCCTGCTAAGTATGTTTGTAGCCCTTCTAAACATACTCCATCTTTCTCTCCTTCTCCAGCACTCTCTCGACCAGTGACTGAGTGCTCTGTTGCCTTACTGCAGTGCAGAGCGTTTGCTGTTTTTAGAAGTGTGTGTGAATGCTTGTGTGAAAAGGTGTTGATGGGTGAGCTCTCACCCAAACAGCTCCACAGCTTGTCTTCTCTTGCACTCGCGGCTCAGTGAATGGCGCCGGAGTGCCATTTAAAACCTCCAAAACTGCTACTCAGAGACATGAAAGTCATGACATAAACAACAAAAGGAAAAAATGCAGAAACAAAATAGTATGTTTTCACTGTGAATCTCACCCCTGACAAAACTGAACACACTGTCTTTGACTTTTTGCACATAGGCCTACAACTGTTTTAAAGAGTTTTCTTCTTTACTTACATAGCAACATCCCTTCATTCCTCCAATCCACCCTTTACAGCGTCTTCATTACATTTAGTTCATTGTGCCAAAACATAGATCACAGTTCCAAAGCAGCAAATCAGAAAATATGAAATAATAGATTTTACACTGTTTTTTGTTTTTTTACGCAAACCATCATCTCACTCATTTGATTGACATCTGCTGTAGAAGTTTGGTGTCTGATCAAAGTGATGGAGACTCACGCTGCTGAGTCATATTATCATGCAGATGCCGGAGCCACAAACTAAATTTAAACTTGGCATGTAACCCCTCGACAGAGGCTCTCGTAGCTCGACGAATAGTGTTTTATTCATAAGACGGGGTGCGGGAGTTGACATCTGTGACGTTTGATTGACATTCAAAGAGCATCTTCGCTTGGAGCAGTTTGCTCCAGAAGCACGAAGACAGTGGTGGGTCCCAACCTAAACCACAGGCCCTGCCTGCATGGAGCAAAGCACTGGAGGCACTGTAATCCCTCTGCTTACGAAAGGAATCATCTTAATAAGCTGTCATGTTCATTCTGAGCTATGTGTTTGCCAAAGAAAAACCGTGCATAAAAGCTGGAGACAGGGAAAGGAAATACAGAGGGTTCTCCTCCTCATCCGAACATCAATGGATGATAAAGAAAAAAACGTATCGACTGTTTTGTGCACGGCGAGTAGTTGAAACGTCATTAAATTGCCTACCTCTGTCAGAAGTGTTTATGATAAACGCTCTCTAATGATGCAGCTTTATCACTCAAAAAGGCAGCAGGAGATGGGTACTTGGATGGTTTAGGCAAATTATTATTATTGGCTTTTTGCACAAGTGATTTAATTAGCATTTATATATTCAGTTGTTTAGTGTCACTAACCAGAGAGCAAAAGGGTACCATCTATTTCCAAGCAGGTTAATGGGCAATGCTTTCTGTAATGTGTCACTAAAACACTTGTAAATGCATGGTTGGAGCCAGCCAGCCAGCCTATTTGTACTGCACACAGTGGTGATTACCTTTTTGTATACAACGTGCTGAAGAGCGCACTTATAAAGGAACTGAGATTTAGTTGATCTTAATCCAGCCGTGCCCTGGAAGCAGATGAGGAGATGTCTGGAACAACCAAACTGTACTTAACACACACACACACACACACACACACACAGTGCATGAATAGGCCTGCTGCCTTCACTGTATGTGCCAACGATTGTGTGTGTGGTCCAAAGGCACTGTGGGATTCTCTTCAGTAGTCATGTTATCCACTGGCCCTGTGGTGCTGTTTCTTGGATGCTGCTGCATAAGTTAGTAGCTCCTTACTGCCTAGTGTGACTTTGTCCACTCCACTCCGCTCCACTGTTGAGTTTCCATGGCATCGGAGTTACAGAAGGCCTCCACTGACGCATGGCCTATCTGACTCTTTCTCTATCTCTGCATGTGTGTGTGTGTGTGCGTGCATCTGTGTGTGAATATATATGTGTCTGTGTGGGAGTGCAGGCCTTTCTCTTAAAATGTACTGTATATCTGAAATTGCTTTGCGTTACCATGGAACCCCCCATTTAGCATTTAGTAGACTCTCAGGCAGTCTAATCAGTCTCTCTCTCTCTCTCTCTCTCGCTCTCTCTCTCTCTCTCTCTCTCTCTCTCTCTCTCGCTCAGGTCAGTTAGCTCTGAAAGAATTCTGGGTCAGCTCTAAAGTACTCAGTCATTACCACTGGAGAAGTTTTCTTCTTCTTTTCTTTTTTTCTTTTTTTGTTGTTGTTGCAGTGCGGCCTGTTCTGCTGCCTAACCACCGCACTTTAAAGGGAAACGTAATTTTTTTCCCTCTCTCTTCTTCCGCAGGCCAGGGAAGGGGGAACATTTGATGATCCTCAGCCAGTGAAGCAGCAAAATAAATATGCATATGCAGCCCTTTTGCTGTTATTTCTTTCTTTATTTATGTATTTATCTATTTATTTATTGTCCCAGGCTGAGTCACATGCTGTAACCAGAGTAGGAGGGATGCGTGGGTATAAAGATAAGAACTAGACACCAGAGTCATCTCTTTCTAAGCTCTATGAGGCTGTAGCCACCGCCCCCCCACCCACCCCGTCACCACCACACACACACACACACCTGACCAACCAAGTACTCAAGGTCTGCACAGACAGAGCCTCTTCTGTCCCATCATAGCAATGAAGCAGCTAAACCAGACTGGGTTCATTTCATTTAGTGCCCTTGCAGATGTGCCTTCAGAGAGAACACAGACCCCAGAAGATAAAAAGAGAGTGTGAAATGGAACCATGGAAAGAGAGAGAGAGGGATGGAGAGGTGGAGGGAAAAGAAGAGAGAGAGAGAATGAAATGAGGCATGAGGCAGCACAGAGAGATGGATAAACAGTAGAGCACAAGACTGACAGAGGAAGAGATTGAGGACGAGAAAGAGGGAGGGGAAAATGGAGGATGGAAAAAATGGGGTGAAGAAAGTGAGTGAATGAGTATGTGGGAGGGAAGAATAGACAAAATCTGTGTGTCTGTGTGTGTGTGTGTGTGAGTGTGTTTGAATGAGATAGAGAGAAACCAATGACCAATAAAAGAGGGAGACACAGAGAGAGAGAGTGGGAGAGAGGGAGGGTGGAAGAGAGAGAGAGAGAATGGTGTTGCGCAAGCCGTTATGCTGATTTTAGCCCTCCTGGGCCAGTCCTACTTCGTTCATCCACTTATCTGTGTCACTGCAAACCTCCTAAGAGCTCTGGAGAGGTGAGGATGTGTCCTTCCTGTCAACCCTCCTTCAATGCTCACCTCCTCCTCCTCATCCTCCTCCTCTTACTCCTCCTCCGCTGCCTTCAGCATTAATAGCCCCAGTGACCAGGTCATCGGATGAAAAAGGAAAACAAACTTTAACGTCGACTTGGAGACCGTGGACTTGAAGAGATAAGCCTATGAATGAGGATAGGAGAGAGTGTTTATGGTTTGTTTGTGTATGTGTGTGTGTGTGTGTGTTTTATATATGAGGTCAGAGAGGATTCTATTTCACAGTCCCCTTCCATGGAGAAAGTGTCTCTCTTGGCTGCGGACAGTGTCCAAAGACTTTATATCGGTTCTCTCTCTGCCCTGCTTTTGAAAATCCTCTCCAAGAGCTATCGAGAGCTTATCTCCTTATACCTGATGAATAAGAGTGCATGAAGATCACTTTAGGAGATTTGTTTTTTTTTTAAACTCTGAGTCAGGATGCTAGCATTCCCAAGTGTGACCTGGAAGAGCTTTCCTGTCTATCTCATAATAGCGATCAGCTGTTAGCCACAGTGTTGTTCTGAGTCACTGGCATGGAGCAAACAGGATGGCACTCATCAGAATAGATAAGACTCTCAATTCAAACCTGCACGCTTTATTTCTCAGAAGAATGGACTCCTTTTTCTGTAGATCAAAATAAATAAACAAATAAATAAACCTGTCCACCATTTTCCCCTTTTATCACCAAAGCCCATGTGGCAGTTGATGGGATCTTGTCTTTGTTCAGACTGACAGTGATTGACGGGTTGCCAGGCACCCCCAGTGTTTTTGTTGAGGGGACGTGAGCACACCTCCATCAGCTGGTCAGGGGAGGTGGAGTTGGAGGGGTCAGATTTGCCAGAGTGCAGCTCTGCAATGGAGGCAGCAGACAAGGACTGATGGCTTTGTCAACATGTTGAAGTATGCGACACAAAAGGGCTCTCCTGATCTTGAGACTTTTTCCCTCTCCTCCTCTCTCTCTCTCTCTCTCTCTCTCTCTCTCTCTCTGTCTCGCACTGTCTTTCAGATGTTGTGTTCTCTTATTCTTTCTCAGAGTAATGAATTAATAAGCATGTTGTGTGGCTTTCCCATGGCCATCTTCACAATAGAAACTTTTTCTCTGTCCGTCCCTCCCTTTCATTTTCTTTGCTCTGCTCTCTCCATCTCTGCCTTTCTTTCTCTCTCTCTCTCTCTCTCTCTCTCTCTCTCTCTCTCTCTGTCCCTCTCTCTGTGTGTTTTTATACAATGAAGTGGCCTCCCTCCCTCTCCCTTCTCTCCCTCTGTTTGCCTGCTCTAATGATCTGTGGCACAGGAAAAGAATGAGTGGTCTGTCCTTCTCCTCCTCTTGCTCGGTGGCAGTGCTCTGAGGAGAACACCCTCCTCAGTGCTTCTGCTTTCTACAGATGAGCGGCTTATTTCTAGTAAGACCCACAAGGTCACCCCCAAACCCCCACCCCTTTCAGTGTTTCACAGGGGGAGTAGGAACCTTTTCTACTACCTGTCTTTTTGCTAAGTCAGGTTAAGTGAAATGCCATTGGCTTTTTCTCATTCCGTCCTATCACCTGGGCAACAGACTCCTCTAGACTTATTCACAGAAAGAGAGAGAAAAAGAGAGAAAGAAAGAGGGAGGGAGAGAGAAAGAAAGAGGGAGGAGTGCATTGGGCCCCTCAGACCACCTCTGTGTGGTGGAAAATCGAATGTGATCTGTCTCCTGTCCTTGGGCCATGAAGAAAAACTGTAGATGATTCATTCTGCACTTTTCTTTTTTTCCCTTTCTCTCTCACTCTTGCATTACCTAATCTCATTTGTTGTTGAAAAGACTTAAGGGGTCCAAAGTGCTTCTTTGTTTATTCATTTATTTCTCTTGCTGAGTTATTATAAATTCTGCTCTCCTGTTGTTACATGTTCATATGCATTTTTAAATAAGTGTCCTTGTTTCCTGCTGTCTGGGTGCACTGCATTGCACTTATGCAATTATTCAAGTATGATAATGTTTTAAACACCCATGTATTCGTTTGAAGGACTCGTTATAAAAAACAACCTCGGTGAGCAATCAGGAGGTTTTTGGTGGAGTGCCACTTAATTACAAATACGACATTGTTGACTATTTATTGCTGTCGAGATGCTGCTTTAACCTCTGGCCTCCTGATGCCACTTGTTGCCGTGCGCCAAGTCTATTTTGGCGTTTGAGGTCGTAAACATTTGATTAACACAAAACATCAAAGAGCTTTAATTCATTATTCATAATTCCTCCTAGGCCTTGTGTCCAAGGTTAGAGCAATCAGGACGTAATCCATGCATATTATTTTCTTGTGCTTGTTTAGCCTTGAAGGGAGATGAGTATAGCCGTTGTAGTGGGAACCACCATGGAAGGATCTCATCGTTTTGGTTCGTGGCCATTTCTGATGCGTTTGATTTTTATATAATTGTTTGTGGCCTCATGAAGTCATATGTCACAAGTCATTGGGTGTATCTTCCATCACAAACACCTTTGACAATTTGTGTAAAGAATATTTGAGTGAGTTATTCTCAAACACTGTTGTCAGAATTCCACTGTCACACAGTGTTCCATGCACTTGATACCCACTTGATACGCACTTGATACGCACTTGTAACCTTGTAGAAAACAGACAACTAGGGTGGTGCCTAAACTGCGACACAATGTTTTGTGGTGCAGTACAAACGACTCAGAGTAAGCATCAGAGATGTCAAAGACACCATTCTTAATATTGTAAATTAGAGGAGCGGCAGTATTTTTGCATGCCATTCATTTTAAAGGGGATATAGAATGGGTGAATGGAGTATTGTAAGTTGTTCTCTGATGAAATAGAGTACGCTGTATTCAACTTTGATCTATTCAAAATAAGCTTAAGTGCAATTTTACAAGCCAAATTAAAACCTAATATTTAGGCTGGATATTGAAATGGTCCTTTTGGCTAAATGGCGCTGTCTATGGCAACCACATTTGAACTACTATTGATTTGTTAAAAGTGACGTCACGTGTATGCTTTACTCCAGTTCGCCCATTTTTAGTGGCTATTACTAAGTTCAAGATTTACATATGAAGGAGGGTGCTAACATGTGTCATGTTTATGACAGCTCTTTGGCCATGCACAACCTCTTCTAATTCAACAAACCCAAAGCAAAACAGTTTACATTCTCTGTCTTCTTTCAAATGATGAAAGGACAGTATACCCTGATGCATTAACAGAACTTTGTTCTTCAGGCCTCTTTTTTATCCTAATGCATGGGATCATTGCTGCCATGTGCTCTGATTTTTCTATGCTGATAGTTGTGTAAAGGGTATGGGTAGGGTTTACCCTTCTGCTTTGAAGATACTGAGTTCCATTTGGGTATTCTATTGCAGTGCCAGTCATCACGGCTTTTGGTGGATTAAGCAGGGATAAACATTTGCTGTTGGACTTTTTTGGCTTTGTTTGCTCGCATTGTTTGTTGAAATGGCCATAATTCCTTGTACTTTAGAGCATACTTGTTGGGGATTGGATTGTAATGTCAGTTTGTTTTGTGTTTGTATTTATTTGTTTATATGTAACGTCCAGGCACAGAATCCCTTGCGTTCTTTTCTCCTCTTCCCTTCAGTGTTCTGGAGGGTTTCTTCGACTCTTGTGTCCTCTCCCATTATAAAAAAACAACGCTCATCAGAACCCTGCAAAGTAATATTAGCCCTTCTAGAGAAAACGTAAGCATTTCTATTATGAAGTAGATAGAGCTTAAAATGCCAAGCCTCAATAATAGCTCCCTAATATCTGTACTAGGCACAGCACGTGGTTTGAATACTGTCAATAGGTAATTCTCAGTGGGTTATTATTATGCAGAGCAGAGCTCTCTGAGCTGGTCAGAACCCACACCTATATCTATCTGTCACATGTAAACGAGGGTGTTTGTGCACACCATAGCCAGCCATGCCGTTCCTCTCCTCAGCTTGCCAGGCCTTGGTTTGTTTTACTGCCGTTGTTCATTTACTCATTTAGCAGACATTTACGTGTATGCATTTACCAGACGCTGTTATCCAAAGCGACTTACATTTGCCAACTGTCAATTACTGTACATCAGGGCCAGTCTCCCCAAGAGCGGCTTAGGCGTCTTGCTCATGGGCACAACGGTGGCAGGCGGGATTCAAACCCACAATTTGCAGGCTGTTAGCATTCAGACCGGTTCCTTAACTGTTACGCCACCACCGCCCCGCTGTTCATTCTTCATTCATGGTGCTACATACAGTAAGGAAATACAACAAGTCCACGAAACCATGACCTGGTGATTGGAATTCATGTGATTACGCTGTTTAATTGAGAGGACAACAATGGAATTAATTGGAGGAAAAGGGGGAGAGGGTATCGAATTGCGCTTTTCGTCGAGGCTGGGCAACAACTGAGCCAGCACTGATGGAACTCGACAGCTGATGCCGACGTAAACAGCGCACGCATCCTAGCAGTGCTGTCCAAAGCTCTCATCACCCATTGATTTCCTTGAAAATCTGCTGAATGGCTATGCTTTGGCGTGGAGCCACATGACCATAGAGGATACAAGGATGCACTGTATGGAGTGGGGAGTGGTTTTGAAGTGTACCCCGCTGTCAGTGAAGTGCCCGCGGAGTGTGTGTTCAGCAGTGAGCGTGTGCCTTGATACAAGTGTGTGTGTGTGTGTGTGTGTCTCTGTGTGTTTTGAGGTGTAGTAGGTGTGTGCATGTGGAATTTTGCATTCTGGGAAACTTACCTTTTGTTTGTTTGTTTGTCTACTTGTCAGTTTGAAGGGCAATCTGCTGCATACTGTGTTGGTCTTTTTGAGTTGCTCTGTTTTGTGTTGCCCGAAGAGTCTCAGTGTGTGTGTTTTGTGTGCTGTATGGAGTGCCTGTGTGTGTGTGTGTGTGTGTGTGTATGTGTGTGTGTTCTGTGGGCTGTGGGCTCTGTGAAAGGCATTTGTGGTAGAGTGTGTTGGTTTTGACAGGTGATTCTGTGTGTGTGTGTGTGTGTGTGCTGGCGCGTGCATGAGTTTTTGGGTAGCACTGTGAGATCCATGAGAGGCATTTGTGATAGTGTTTGTTCGTGACAGCTGCTTTTATGCTTGAGCGTAAAAGAAAGAAATGTGTGTGTGTGTGTGTGTGTGTGTGTGTGTGTGTGTGTCAGTGAGAGTGAGTGTGTTAGCATTAGCTGAGTGGTGAGTGTAGTGTTGGCAGTGCCATGTCTGTGTGAAGTGGAAGTGTGGTGGCAGGACCCAGTCATATGGAGCGAGTGACAGAGCAGCGCAGCCTCTCGGAGCAGTGGGAGGGTGTGAGTCTCGGGCAGACTCTCTCAAGCTGCTGCCTCCCAGTACACAAGACACACCACACACACACACACACACATCACACACCACACACACACACACACACACACACACACACACACACACCACACATACACACACAAACAAAAACACATATACACACACACACCACACATATACACACACACCACACAGCACACACCACACAGCCGAGCCCTGCCAGCCACCTGGGCAGCCACCGCCACTGCACTCAGTCACTCACCAACCCGCTAACATTCAGTGCTCTTTTCGGTCTGTGTTTGTTTTCTTCATCCATCTGTGTTTGTCTTTCTAATCTTCCATCGTTTTGCCCTTGCTTCTCTTCCTTTTTTTCTTTTCTGTTGATCTTGTCTCTTTACCTCTTTCAGGCGCTTTATTTCCCTGTCCCTCCCTCCAGCTCTGCCCACTCAGTTTTTGTCCATGTCTCCCACTGGTTTCTCTCTCTCTCTCTCTCTCTCTCTCTCTCGATCTCTCTCTCGCTCTCTCTCACTCCCTCACATACACACACAAGCACACGCTCTCCCTCACCCTCACAGGTGCTGCTGCAGCTCTCTCCACCCATTAGCCTTGGCAGTGTCCGTGGTGTGGGTAGGGCTGGTGAGGCCAGTCGCCTGTGCCACAAGCCTGCTCCCTGCTGGGTTCAGGGCAGCATCTCCATGGGAAGAGGGAGGCCTCTACTCCTCTTGGAAATTAACCAAAACAACACTTTCACTGTGCCCTCCCCTCTCTCTCTCTCTCTCTCTCGCTCTCTCTCTCTCTCTCTCTCTCTCTCTCTCCATGTTTATCCTCAGTTTTACTCACAGGCATGACCGTAGGTTGTTCGTTCATTATATTAACAATTCCACTTCTTCAGGTTTCTGTTTCTGTAAGAAAAGCTGTCTGGCTTACTTGTGTAGTTTTACCATTACAGTACAGACAGGGTAATGTTTCCACACACTCTTATGTCTTGCAGAGGAGCATTCAACAAAATGTATTCTGTTTTTCACCGCAATGAGCAAATGTGTCCGTCTGGTGTATGAAATACAACTGTGCACAGAATTCTGTTCAGTTGATTTGACTTTGCCCTTGATATGCATCAATCCACATTCCTACCAAACGCTTGTGTGAAGGCCTAGCATTTTATTGTCTCTTTTGTGTATGGGCTTGAAATGAATATTTCATTACTGTTTTGTTTGTGGCTGCAAATGCAATCTCTGCCATCAAGGATCCAAAAACAGGATATATAAAAACAAAGGCAGAAGATAGTCATAGTTGTTGTGTAGTCCCACAGTGCCATGGCAAGAAAATTGATCATCTTCTTGCTGCCGGGCCTCCTTCCTGCAATTTCTCTATCGCTCTCTCTCCATCTCTCTCTCTTCCGGAGATCGAGAAGATGTGTATGCTTGTTTGTTTGTTTTGGTCGTTTGGGTGGGATGCATCTGGGAGTGGTGTGTGATGATCGAAACCTCCCTCTGTGAAGATCTGGCACCGATGCCCCAGGTGCTAAGCCTCCCGCTAGCGGCCGTGGTGGAGGCAGATGCCAGAAATAGCCTCTGGCAGACGTCCCACTCGCAAGAGTGTTCCCCTCCCCTTTTGACTGATGGGGTTTGATTAAATTCTAAATCTTGTGACATCCAATGGGATGATTATCCCTCTCGCTCAGGCTCTGGTCCTGCCCTCGTTTGGACCAGGCGGGACCATCTGTTTGAATGGTTAGAGGGAGCTTTCACTTACATGTCACAGCTCTATTTCTATCTCTCTCTCTCTCCCTCTTTCCCTCGTGTGTGTGTGTATGTGTGTGTGTTTGTGTGTGTGTGTGTGTCTGGAAGCAGATTAGTGTGACAGAGAAGTAACTGCCCTTCAGATTGCTTTTAGTAAACAAAGTCTGGTTTTCTCTTGCTGCCTGCCCCCGTCTGTCACTATCACTGTGCAAAATCCCTCTCTTCTCTGTCTCTCTCTCTCTCTCGCTCTCTCTCTCTGTGTGCGTGTGTGTGTGTGCGTTTGCTCACGCCTGTGTGGGCAGCAGTGGACGGGCATGAAATCAAAACTTCAAAACTGTGAATTGCGCAAAGATCTTAAATGGGCTGGGCAAAGCTATAACAGACAGACAGACTCTGGGCTCTGGAGAAGCAACGGTGCTTGCTAATGGCCATTGATTTGGGTAATGGGTTAGGAGAAAATGGTCACGCCTGTCTGTCCATTTGCATAGCAGCCAACTCAACACAGCCTGGACAATCACGACTCGCTGTTCAGTGATTAGGGACATATGGCCGGGGAACAACCCTGGATTGATTAGCCCGCTAGCTCTCACATGATGGCATGAACATGTACACCAAAGTAAAGCACGGGAACACAGAAAGCATTAACCCCTCCTTCAATGCAATAACCCTATAGAAATTCCATACAGTTCATCATCCCTTAAGGTATCACACTGTAGTTCTATATCTTGGAGGTATTGGATATCTCCCTGTAGAAATCATGTAACTGGTGGTTTACAATTTGTTGTATTGATGAGAGCTTATTGCAAGGATGCAGGTTGAGTCAGCAGACAGA
>JAVQKI010260945.1:0-18513 GCA_036025975.1 Nematalosa erebi
TTTTAAATCCGGGCCTAGATCTCGGCTTTCCAAGCCTCTCCTTTCATCTCTGTCTCAGTCGTCAGTGGAAGGTAAACAGGCTGGGGGTTGAGCGGGGTGTACCTGGCGTTCTGGCAGACGGAAGCAGAGGGGATAAGATGTGTGATCTGTTATGGAATATTAGACAGACGTGTGATTTAAGAGCCCTTTAAAGGGACTAGTGTAAATTCCAGCCTTTTTGTGTGAACGCCGGCCAGGCTTGAACTCGGGCCTGTTTTAATTGAGCGTTTTGAAGTGGGTTGGCTAGCTATGCAGAATAGAGGTGAGCAGACCACCACTCTGAGGTCTTCAGTGGACAAATTAGCCTGCCCTCCTCAACACCAGCGCACATGCTCACAGGACCACATGGTCACATGGTCACAGGTGCGTCTGTGTGTCGGAGCTCGTTTTCGTTCTCTCTGATCACCTATGAAATGATGATGGGGCGATTCAAAAACACTTTCATCTTTCCTGCTTAGGCCAGGTTTTATGTCTGGTGTGTGTGTGTGTGTGTGTGTGTGTGTGTGTGTATGTGTTTTATGTTCTCTGTGATAGGCGCAACAGTCCTGCCAGCGAGTCGCCATATGCTTGTGGACTGTCGATGTGGCACGAAGTGGACCTTGTTATTTAACCCGATTACGCTCCAAAACCAGACTTTCAGAATGACTGTGAATTTTCTGGTCTGGTTAATAAAACAAAGCGCTTGGAAAGAATAATTGTTTGCAGTTGTTTAGCTTGGCCAGAAAAGGTAGGGGGAAAACGTATGCTTCCCTTGTAGAACATTAAATAGCCAATAAATTACTCACAGCATGGCTGGGCAGAGAAGGACAAGGCCCTGCGAAAGCATCTTTCCCCCATGGCTAGTTGACCTCTACTGCAGATGCTTGACCTGCTGAGGATTTCGAGTGTCCTTACTGACCTGCACTGCAATGCATTGGTCACTTTAAATGAAATAAATGTTGCCTTTAAAGTGAAAGAAATTGAGTTAATGTGGTCTGTTTTTGACTTGTGTTCTGTGTGTGTGTGTGTGTGTGTGTGTGTCTGTGTGTGTGTGTGTGTGTGTGTGTGTGTGTGTTCCACAGGTTCACCCTTCCTGGCCAGTGAGGACTGTGTGTTGGGCGGTGTGATTGTTCTCCGGTGCTGCCGGTGTGTGGAGACCTCGTCAGACATCCAAGCTCTGCTGGGTGAGAAATCAAATGCATCAAAACTGGCAACAGACTTTCTTTTACGTCCTGGTGTTTCTCTCTCTGTGTCTGTGCGCAAACACAAACACACACACACACACACACACACACACACACACAGCTATTGGTCTCCACTCAATAGTGAATAACTGTTACTGTCTACAGAGGTCAGGATAGGTTGACTGGGGAGGGAATAATGCACTCAATAATGCTACCAAGCTGGTTTCAAGTGTAATTCCTTCTATAAGATTCTTTAAGGTTCTCTGGTTCTTTAACATATTCTTCGTAGAGTTCCCCCCTGTTTGGAATGTGTTTGTTACTGGCCACTAACAGACTTCTGTAAGGAAACATTTCTTTACTGCTGGTGCTGTGTAAATAAGATTCAATAAAAATGGTAGCAGAGCCTCACCCAGATATCCTGTCCAGTCCTTGTTGTTGAAAGTGAGCGCTCTCTGGACTGAGCCAGCTACTGTAAATTATATCCACAAGTCACAACCACAGGTCATCGCTGTGATTTCTGGTGGCTGAGCATCAGTTCAAAATGTTAAGATTTAATGAATGTTTGTACGGACCAACACCGCAACCATCCGCTGTCGTGCATGCGAGCTCAGGCTGAATACCAGCAGACATACTGGTGGTCACTCACCAATTCATTAGAAAGATGACGGCAGATAAGCAAGCCTTGACGCCCAGCCAGTGGTTGGAGGTTTGCACCGCATGCTCGAGAGAAGAGGAGTAGAACCTCACTGATGAATCTCTGTCTCTCTGTCTGTCTGTCTCGGTTGCTCTCTCTCCGTCTGCCTCTCTCTCGGCTTTCCATGATCCGTGACTGCAGACCTGACCCTAACTGCTTCTTGTTTGTGGATTTTGAATGTCCCCCTCCCTCTTCCACCTCGTCTTCTTGTGACTGATGCTTTGGCGAGTTCCCCCCTTGCACGCTCATGCTAATGCGCCACAGAGGTCCAAGCAAACTCAGACCCGACTCAAAGGCTTTTTTTTTTTCTTCTCTCTTTCTCAAGCAGTCAGGGCCCCGAGGTCATAGCCGTCGTAACACACACGCAAACACAAACACGCACGCACACACACACAGAAATGCACGAAGACACAGACGCCCACACACACACACACCCTCACGCACATACAGTACATTTACACTCTGTTCTACTCTGCTCGTCTTTTTGACAAACTGACTGACAGCATTATCTGCTGAGCTTTTAAAACGCAACACGTATCCGTAAATCATTACCATCATGTGGAGAAGAACGCTGTGGTCTTCCTGTATTTCCTTCAATCACCCCCTCCCCCTTTCCAATCACTTCTCTAAACATCTCTAAGTGGTTTTGGTACCTCCAGCGTAAACATAGCACGCGTTTCCTCTTCTTGGGAATGAATGACGACCCTAAGCGGACATTGAAGTATAGGGTTGGAACTCACAATGGGCTCTTTGTTTGGATTGGGCAACACCTAGCTCTCCCATGAATGGAAAGACTTGGACACCTGAACGCTTTGTTGGTTTAATTTGAGGCGAGCCTGGATCGCTCTCTTGTTTACACATATTGACTTACTTTTCTCCCCCTCTAAAAGTTCTGCCATATGAACGTGACCTCTGCTGCGTTTAAAGCGAATAATGATTCGCAATTTCTTACGTGAGGCAGGATTGGAGTCGACAAGCTTTGTAGTCGTCTCTTTAGTTCTCTTGCTACGTCTCTTTCCTTTTTGCCTGTCTCTCACGCTCCCTCCTTCATCCTCTGTGTGTGTGTGTGTGTGTGTGTGTGTGTGTGTGTGTGAGTAATGTGTGTAACCCGTGCCATGTGTTTGTTTTTTGCCCTCACAGTGGAGTTCTTGTGGAGTCATACTACAGAGAGCATGTGTGTCGGCTACATGTCCGCACAGGACACCAAACCCAAGGTGAGCTTTTTCACCACTTTCTCACTTTGTGTGTGCGTGTCTGTGCGTGCGTGCGTGTGCAGATATGCATACGTGTAAGGCAAGGGCCAGCAAGCTTATTGACATGTAGTGCCTATAAGAGATGGTCTTGTTTCTTTGAGTATCAATAGACCAAATTTTTTTACCATGCATAATTATGGCACCACATTTCCGACATGAAGATTCATGAAATCCGTTCTGTCTGGATGCAAAGCAGCATTGTGGAAACATGTTCATGTCATTTTTTGAAAATAAAAAATTTAAAGAATCATTCCAAATTAATACAGTAATTCTAAATTTCATACCTGAAAATTCGTGCTACAGACTTGCTTGCGTAACGGGGAGCACAATCATTCATTTCGAGCTTGTGCAACGGCTTTTGTTCTAGCCAAGTGACAAAACTAACAACATTCTTGCTGCGTTTTAATGTCTTGCAATGAGGAATTGGGTACCCTGCCCATAAGTTGGCCTATGATTTTCTTTCTGTCCCTACAAATTATTGCAGAAAAGCAGAAATTTACTGAAAGGACAAAAACTTTAACTGGGAATGGCAGGTCTGTTCATGTAGAATATATTTCAAAAAAGTTCCTAGAAAAAAAATCAATCATTTGGTTCGCCTTCATTCTGTGAACCAGTTCAAAGCCTTGAATTCTGAACACTCGTATGCTTCATTTCGTGCTCTGTCTCAAAATGACGCTGGATGTTGGACAAATACAACAAAACATTCACAATACACACACACAGCACTTCATTTACCCATTAAATCCAAGAGGGATATGCCTGAATGCCTGAACCGCCGGAACTTTTTTTGCCATAACTACTGCGCAAACTGAGAAGTCTTTGGCGCAACTGTTGCGCTGGGATTGGTCTCGAGGAGCAATGTTTAAAGCCCATATGGTGCATTACCGTATGTCACCTTACAGAAGACCACCCTACAGCACCATCACTGACGGGCCAGTGAGAATCCCTCTGCGTGGTAACCCCTAGTGAGAGACCTTGTGTGTGTGTGTGTGTGTGTGTGAGTGTTTGTGTGTGTCGTTTGTGTTTGCGCAGATATGCATACATGTATAGGCTTTGTGTGTGGCTGTATTCATATCTGTATTTTTGTTTGTGTGTGTGTGCGAGTGTTTGTGTGTGTGTGTGTGTGTGGTGATTGATTTCAGTGATTTCACTGTGCCATAGTGCACCCTCACGTTCTCTGCGTTGTCAGTGATTGCTTGCACTCTCTCTAACCAGTCCCCTCTTGGGATCAGCCCACCCCCCACACACTTCTCCCCTCTTCACCTCTGCTCCTCGCCCTGGCAGGGTCCTGAGTGACTTATAGCCCCGCTGAAAATAGCATCAAAAACGCTCCTAAATGCGCGGTTATTTTTCTGCAGCAAGCAAGTGACAAGAGAAACAAATCACTCGCCTCTGACTGGTAATGCGATGCTGAAATTAGCCGGGTTTGGAAAAACAATGGCCTGACCCTTCTCACTCTTTTGGGGAAGAAAAGAAAAAAATGGCAACATCAAACATGTAGCATAGAAGGAAAGCCCTAGAAAGAAAAAACAAGAGACTCTTACAATGTGTACAAAGGACTTTGAACTCCTTTTAAACTAGAATTAAGGGAGATTAGATTTTGTTAACAAATTGTGGGCTTGAATCCTTTTAAAAAAGCACACACACATACGCACATACACATACACACACACACACACACACACACAAGTTCGGTTTTCCTGTCTTTGTTTTTCTCGTTTGCATGTGTTTATGTCCCTGTTCTATCTCCCAGCCAGCGATGTTGTAAGAGCTGGCATTGCGATACTGTCTACACCACTGTTGACAACATCAGAGCCAGTGCGTTTAGGATGAGAGCATTGTGTCTCTACAGCAGCATTGGAAATGGCGTCATGTCTGCTGCAGTGTCCTGTCTTTTTACCTTGACCTAGGCTTTCTTTTTACCTGGGGAAAACGGGTGTTGAAGCACAAATAGGAAACACTGAGTGTGCTGACTTTTTTTCAGTAGTTTTTGGATTCATCCTGTTCTGCACTCTTATTGGTTACACTGGCCTTTGCTTCCCTTTTGTGCATCCACTACCACCACTTACAGTCCTGGATTGGTCTCTCTCTCTCTATTTCTCTCTCTCTCTCTCTCTCTCTCTGTTTTCTCTGTGCATCTGTCTGTCTGTCCACCTGACACCGCCGTGTCTGACTGAATGGCTCTTGGATTGGCTTGGAAGGGGCCGAAGGTTCAGTTTCAAAGAGCTCCTCAGAGAACCCTCCCCTGCTCCCTCTGTATAGCTCCCTCTCTCTGCCCTTTGCCTTTGGACCCCTGCCACCCTACACACACACACACACACACACACACACACACACACACGCACACGCACTCGTGCACAGACACACACACACACATACACACACACACACACACACACACACACGCACTCGTGCACAGACACACACTACCTCCCCTCTCCTCCACATTGCTTCTGAAGCCTGTTTGAGTTGTACTTGCTCACTGAGTTTACTCTGAGTCCGGCTGCTCAGTGGACATCTGTGGCCATCTGTCTGTGTAGCCCACAGGCTGGAGCATTTCACCGTCTAGCCAAGGCCTGAGGGGTGCCACAGCTCTCATTGTTCCTACTCTAGGGGCAGGTATACTAAAGAAGTTCCTGTGACAATCTTAAATTCATATTTTTTTATTTGAATTTTTTTAATTTACATTTCAAAAGTCTGCTCCAGCAGTGGTGATTAGTTATAGATGTGAGATTTATTTATTTATTTATTTTGGCTGTCAGGCCTGGGTATGATTCCAGAATGTTCCACTGCAAGCTGTGATGCTTCAGATAGAGGCATTTGCTAAATGTCAGCCAACTTTGTTGTTTTTGACTTTAAAACGTACACAACAATGTTTGGCTGTGTATGTGTGTGCGTGTGTGTGTGTGTGTGTGTGTGTGTGTGTGTGTGTGTAAGACATGGTGGGTGACAGTGAGCGGGCGAGCGAGTGAGTGAGTAAGAGAGTGAGTGAGGGAGCGAGAAAGTAAGAGAGTGAGTGAGCGAGAGAGTGAGTGAGTGGTCGGTAGAGTGGTCTTCCAGCTCCCTCTCATTCCTCTGACATTCCTCCCATTCCAGGCTGCTGGGGCTGGTGTTCTTCTGGCCCAAGACGCGCCCCTCTGTAACAACATAGGAGGCACCTCCGACAGGCACCATACATTCCTCACCTCTCACAAATAATCAAATTCATTATTAGCATACCGCTCAGTAGCATGCCTGCCTCACTACAGACCCATAAGTAAGACCTGTGTGGTGTCACGTGCCAACTGCAGTTCTGCCTCTAGACAGACAAACAGGTAAAAGGGCCAAGACACCCAAAATGTTTTAGTGGCCAAGTTAACTCTGAGTGAGGGCTGAACGATATGGCCAAAAATTTGATTACGAAATATTTTTCCATGTTTACAGATATCGATTTTTCTCACAATTAGGGTCAGGCGATGGAACTTCAAATCAAAAACGTCTTTAATTGACAGGACTGGGCTAAATCATGTGACAACACATGTTTTTTTGCTTTCAAGGAACAGTATGTGAACACACACAGTGGAATGCACAGAATGTATAGAAAAAAGTTTACAAAATCAACAACAACTAATAATAAACAACGATTAGCAGTCATTGTCAATTAATAGCTACGATTGTCGGTTCGATTAATTTTTGATTAATTGCCCAGCCCTAGTCTGAGTAACATGCCATTCACATAGGAGCAGAGCAGCAATGAGCTACTGTGGAATAGGAATGGTTGGATGATGTAAGATTGCATGTAAAATGGCAACAAAAAACTTTAAACAGCTTTAAAGTTTTAAGTAATTTGTTTGGCTGAAAAAATCAGGCATCATTTGTTAGGCATCAAGCGAATTACCATAGACTTACCAACTTTAAGTGGGCATATTTATATAACAGTAAAAGGTTGATACTTCTAATGCAAGAGTCAATACATAGCAAAGCTGTAGGATTTCTCCATTAGGAAGCTTACCGCATATTCAGAGTGATTGGAGTCTGACTTGCCATTAATTACTTGTCATGTTTAGAATACCCCAAGGGCTTCATTGACATGGAGTGCCTCTATTTATTTTAGTGCTGGAGATGGCTTCAGAGAAACAGAGGCGATGGGAGCGGTAATGGGACGTAGGTGCCAGAACGGCTGATTGGGTGGCCTCTTAAAGCTGGCAAATTCAGACACTTCTAAGTCGAAAAGCTCCTCAGCTTGTAATTTAAATTGACACCTTTTTCCATTCGATCTCTTTTCTGTTCGGCCAAGTCTCTTTTCCTTCTCTCTTTGGCCCTTCCAAAGTGGCAGCCAGATGTGTTTAGGCTCACTGTATTGGTCCTAATTGTTTGATTATTTGCCCGGCCCACCGCAGCATCTCAGTGACTAAATCTAGGCTGAATTTGAAAGGGTGTTCCCTTTCTGAAGTGGTGCTGCTGCTAAACACAATTAGTAACACAGAGGTGCTAGTGACTATTGTCTAGGTGTGAAGCCTAGCAGGGCGATGAAGGCTAAGGCTAAAGGAGTGGTTGTTTATTGGTTGAGGACAATTTGCGGGCAGACTGTTGCTCACACTACCACCTGTGTGTATTCTCTTGGGGGTTAAAAGCATCTGGTCTTCCTAGGCTTTGTAAGGGAAATTCTGTGGTCCATTAGGCCTGGGGTGATGTGGACCAGTTGTTGGTTTACGTTTAACATTCTCTTGACCTAATCTCATGTGATCTGGTTGCATAATAAGCTTCTCTGGTTTGACGAAGTGGAGATGAGACAAGATTTGCATCACTTGTGCGGTTTTTCCATCTCCTTAATTCTCTCTCTCCTTCTTTTTTTCTTTCTCTCTCTCTCTCGCTCTCTCTTCTTCTCGTAACTGAACCAGAGTCCCACACATCCAGCAGGCCTATGTGTGTGTGTGTGTGAGTGAGTGCGATGACAGAGCTATGACTCTTGGAGTGAGAGTGTTAGCAGTATGAGTGTAGGCCTGGGTGGGCATTGATCTAATTTTACATGAGCCGTCCGTCCATCTGTCTGCCCTGTAATGGCAGAGATTGTTTCCCCGACTCTTTAACACACTCCATTGACGCAGAAGTGTCGTCTCCTCCGGGACAACAAGGACTTCGTAAAAAAAGATAAATATTTTTGGTGGGGCTTGAAAGCAAACAGTTTGCTTTTCAGATTTTCTTTTTTCCCTCTCTCTTTTTTTGTTTGGCTATTTTTACTGCCTATTGAAAATGTTTGGGCAGAAATACAAAAGTGAATTATGACTTTTGTCTCTTTATTGACGCCTTCGTCTTCGGGACTCTTTGTTATTGCGCCATCGGACATTTGAATTAGCCGGGAGAGATGCGACAGAGGTGGTGCCTGGCATATGCGTTTCGCAGTCTCGTTTTAGCTCTGCCCGGCCAGTCAGAAGATGTCTCCTGCCGTTTATTTTGTTTCCACATCAAAACTGTCCAGTCAAAATGGGCCTGGGTGTTTGTGGGTTCTGGAACAACAACAGAGCCGGTAGTTCACCCAGCAGTCAGAACGATGTTTACTTGACTGATGTATCAGATGCGCTCGCGAGAGCACCAGCATCTGGGAAAAAGGTTTCAGCGCGCAGCGGTCGGACGCATTGTTTCCGGGACACTCGCGCATTGTCCTCAGAGGGACAAGCGATGTAGTGTTCCTCCTGTTGCCTTTGCACGTTTGTGCACAAACTTTCACCCAAGTGTCACCTTTCTTCCTGCCGCTTTTTGAAAGTGATCCGAGCAGGCGAGTTCAGATGGGTGTCGGGAAAAGGGTGGAGGGTGAGGAAGAGGAAGGAGGGGGGGAGGAAGAAAAAAAAACAACCAAAAAAAAAAACGGTTTTGTAACGCTACACCAATCTGCGGTTAAATCATCTCTCTCCCCTAGTTGTTTTGGTAACCCTGCCGTGTGTGTTTGAGTGATTCACCTCATCAAACAGGCCCGCCGTTTAGCACGTCATCTCCTTCCACTGCTGATTTCTCCTGCTGATTTGCATGGGAGCCCGCTGGCTTTCTCAGGGCCCGGGCTAAATGGGCCCAGCCAGTGCCCCTGCCTAGTTACTCTGAGAGTGAAGAGGGGGGACCAGGGGTCGGACTGGAGGGCTTGAGATGGAAGGGATGGGGATGGGGGATTGGGTGGGGGTTGCGGGGGGTCGTAATTTGCCACTGAGTGTTGCCATGTGTTTCCAGGGTCCTCTCTGCTGGCCAGTGTTACATGCCCCTGACAGCTGCCCTCCGCTGCAAGCTCTCCAGCTGGGTTTTAAGGCCTGCCATTACCCATATTACTGCCATCTAGTTGCCCTCTCTCTCTCTCTCTCTCTCTCTCTCTGGTTTTATCTCTCCCCTCTGTTTCTCATCCTCTTGTTTTCTGGCTGATGGTGTTCCGATGGTGCTTCCCCCCCCCCCCCCGGGGGCACTTCTGAGTCTTGGTGAATGGGGAAGGATGGAGCTGAGATCTCCACGTCTGTTTACAGGGGGTGGAGCAGGGGAGGGGGATGCCGAGCGCCTTTGATCCCAGCGAGGAAGCCTCTCCCCAAGCCTCGCAGCTGTGTTTGCCCCCTCTCCTCCCCTCTCCTCCACCCTCAGATCTTGGTCCGTGGTCAGAGCCTCACACTAAGCACCCATGCTGTTGTGTTTGTTCCTCTCCACCTTTTTGTCACTCTCTCTGCCCTCTCTCTCTCTCCCTTTCTCTCTGCCCCCATCTTTTCACACTTTCTCTTCTGTTCTTCTCTCAGACTCACATCTCTAGGTTGCCCCCTGGAGCAGTCGCTGGACAGTCTTTGGCCATCGAGGGTGGAGTGTGTCGCCTTGGCAGCACAAGTGACTAACACACACACACACACACACACACACACGTCACACACCCCAGGCCCAGAGGGTGCTGTTCAAGAGTTAGATATTAGTCCATAAAAATAACAGAGACCACCCACACACATTTCTCTCTCTCTCTGTCTCTCTCTTTCTCACTCTCTCTTTCTCTCTCATTCACACACACAGACTCATGTAGGCACGCACACACACACACACATATCTTTCTCTCAATCATACACACAGACACATTTAAGAAGACAAACAGACACCCAAAACAATTGTGCTTCCTTAGTGATAAACTACTGGGCTTGTCCCTCAACTTGCCCAGACCAGTAGTAGTAATAAGCTGCTGAGCAGTCTTTCTGACAGACAGACAGACGGCAGGCAGACAGACGGGTGTGGACAGACGTGAGACGTGAGCCGTGGCAAACACACAACTCTACCCAACCTAACCCAACCCAACCCAACCCAAGCCAAGCCAAGCCCTTGGTTATCCTCTTTCCTGCACTGGCATTCCTGTGGGACTGCAGCCAGCTTCCAACCTCCATTGGCTCCCTTGGACCTGCTCTGATCTCCACGTCTCACCTGCCAGCAGCAGCAACAGCAGCAGCGTGCCATAGCTTCCACTTCAGATCTTCCAGTTGTAACACACGCCGTCCTTGTCGTGGATAGAAGCTGGGCTAAGATGAAAAACAGGGTGAACATTGACTTTTATCGCTTTTTTTCTGTTCTGTCTGTTTGTTTTACTGTTTTTGCTTGACATGTGACTTTTTTCGTAACAGTTTTAACAAGCGTGTGGAGCTGTCCAGAATTTCTGTCCATATTATACTACATTTTAAAGATGGGAAATGTCACATGAACAGAGCTTCAGATTTTGAGTTTTTATGAGATGAAGATGCACCATACAGACAGTTTGATTAGGACTTTGACTAGTAAGTTAAGATTTATTTAAGCCATTCATGACATTAGCAAGACATAATGAATACCTTTCGTTAGGAAGACATAAACGGACATAAGACTCTTCGGCCACATTGACCTAGACTTTAACTTGTGGTTGACACCCCCCACCCCCCTCCACCCCCCACGGACACATTTGAAATGCTGGTGACAGAGTGTTATTCAAAGGAGTTCATACAGACAAATAAAAGTAGTAGACGCATTGAATAAGTATATGCACTTTTTGACCTATCTAATGCTATTAGAGTGCACTGCTCTGAGTATCATGCACGACGTCTGTTAATACGTACTGTAAAGGTATGGAAGGGTATGGTAAGGGTCGTGTGGTGGCACAGTAACCAGCTTAGATGGCACCACACCACCCTTCCAAAAATGTAGACTATTTGATCAAGACTGTTAGTCATTTACTTTGAAAATGCAGTAAATATATATCTATATATCTATATATTTGTACCAGCTTCCACAGAGGTCTGTATTTTGTAGTGGAAAAAATAAATGGAAAATAGCTACACAGTGTATTTATTAGTGAGGCTTATTCGGTTGAATCAGGGAAGGTGATTTCTTAATGTGAGTAGGGGCAAAGCTCTCTCATTGTTCTCCTTCCTCCCAGGGTAATTCACATTGAAACAGTTGAGGAAGGACGGCTGTTGTTCCTGTGTGTTGTCCCTTCAGACTCTGGCTGTACAAGGTGATGAATGGATTAATGATGGCAATTGAAAGCTCAGACTTTTTTTATGTCGCTCCTTGTGACATTACTTGAAAATTGCATTTGGTATGAAATGTCTCCAAGACATTCCTATCAGCATTTTGTGCTAACCTCTTAACTGCAATGCTCAATAAATATCAAATATGTGCTGGTGGTTTTTTCTCCATGCTTCCTCTTTTCCTCTCCTCAGCATTCGCAGTCAAGTCCAGCTTTTCTCACTGTTGTCAGGACATGCTAAATGGAAACACAAGCATTTGAAAAAAGAGAACAGGCATTTTAACAGAAGACTCCAGAAAGCAACCCTCAAATTTTGCTCTCAGTATGAAACAAAAACGAGGCTATAATATAATAATAATAACAAGGTGCGTTAGACTTTTTTTTTGTGTGTCCCTCACATCATCTTGTGTCTGTCTTTTTTGCCAGCTTGTCGGCCTTGTAAGATCGGCTGCTCTTTGACATAAAAAAACGACTATTTGTAGCTCAGCGTTTGTTTTCGAGGCCCTTCGACAGACAGGCAGGTTTGTCTCTGTCCGCTCTCTCGCAGCTCGCCTCTCTTCTCACCATACCACGCCGTGCTGTGCGGCACAGCAAAGCATATCATATAATCTTAACTGTGGGCTGCCAGAGATTTATAGTCTGGAAATAAATTACACACTGGACAATAACCCAGGGTGAAAATAGCCCCTCTGCAGAAGAGCTGAGGCGACCAAGTGTACAAACGACTTAGTCTGATGTCAAATCGCACATAATTAACTGTCTTATAATGAGAGTCTGAAGGAGCTTTGCTCCAAGTGAGAACCTTGAAGCCTAGCTAAAAATGTTCAGTGTGTTCTCTCTCTGTCTCTCTCTCTCTCTCCCTCCCTCCACTTCTGTGCCTTTTTTGTTATGATTCCTGGAGTGTCCTTTGATTTACGGTGTGCTCCTACTGCAGAAGTGGCTTCACATCCACCATGCCCTGTTCTGGTGCTGTTCTCTCTCACAGCCAATTCACAATTCACATTACACACACACACACACACACAAGCTCTCCTAAAACTACTCTGGGAGCAGCATACCATTCTGTCTTTTCCTTCTCTGTGAGTTGCTTTTGTTGAAGTGAATGACGGTAAATGTCCCCAGATCGAAGGCCTTTAGTCAGTCAATGTTACCAGAGGCCCCGCTACACCCAATCAGCAGCAGCAGCATCTCCATTATGGCCTCCCCCTGGTGTATTCTGGGTAACAGCAGAGCTACCGTTTCCCCGAATAACTTGAAGCTATCAATGGAGCACTGCCAAATCGGTTTCTGGTTAATGAAATAGCCCACGTCAGAGGCAATCAGTGTTGTAGACCGGCTGCCATCACTTTAACAATTGTTTTAGTCTCTCCAGTTGGAGGAGAGCTTGCCCAGCTGCCTGCCCTGGAGCCTGGCCGCTGCAGTGATGAGAAGCGTGCTGTAAACCTGTCTAGGGGAAGAAATGTATTTTTGACCTTTTTAATGCTCCGGTGATGCAAACTGTTTACTGAAGCAAGAACTTGGGTTCAGTTCCTATCAGGAGCACATTCAGTTGACTGGTGAGATCATGTGCGGTGTCTGTCGGCCTACAATACATTGCTTAGCATGAATGAGCATCTACTAAAGGAATGCCATTGAGTAGAATGCTCCTCATAGAGCTGTGGACACTGACATGGCATCATATTGACACAAGGCACCTAGCAGCCCTTTGCTTATACTGTAGGTGAAGTAGCCAGATCTGTTTTTGTTCCACATGGGATCACGCTAAATACCCTACGCCCTAAACCCTCAAAGACTTAGCATATCATGAATCAGCCAGTCATGGAGTCAGTTCTTTAAATGTGGAATTCACAGTCAAGGAAATTTTTAAAGTTATGATTTGGCTAATGCACAGTCTCAACCTGTCAAACACTTGCTCCTCCTATATCCTTAAGTTCCAGTTTTATTTGTACAGGCCTTCCATCTCCAATTGGTCCCTTCTCAAGGCATTAACTCATAACTTGTCTTCTTTACTTGCCGCTTCAGGTAAAGCTTCTTTCATGTATCCTATAGTTTTCATGGACAAATGATCAACCCCTGATGGGTTAATGAAGCTGGCAGTTTGTCAGTTAAGTCAATCGTCTCTCTTTTTCTTTCTATCCCCTTTTTCTTTTTCATTCTATCTCTCTCTGCTCCCCTTACCACACCTCTCCACCACACGGCCACCTTTGGGCAATTAGTTTTGTTAGTGCAGAGCGTTTGGCTTTCATCAACGCTGCCCACTCTTGCCGCACCCCCAAGGAAGCCTCGCTTCCCCCGGCCTGCACAGTAGTCTGCCCCCCGATACGCCATTCATCAGAGCGCGCCTCCGCCACCACACTCCCCTGGGCCCCCTTGGCTTTGAAAGGGAATACTGGGTCTTTTAAAAAACACAGGGAAGAGGTCTGCTTCTCTGCCCTACCTCTACCCTTACCCCTCAGCACCCCTGACCACTCTACATCTCCCCCCACCCCCAACCCTCTCTTTCCCAGTACCCCTGCCGCCGACACTCAAGGTGTATCCAATGCCTCTCGCTCAGCAAGAGCTGAAACACAAAACAGACGGCCAGGCAAATAAAGATCAAAGGCAGCCGCGCAGGCCGAGCCAGCCCCACTGTCCTCGCATAGTAGGCGCTCCTATGACAGCGAATCACTGCTATGCAACACACACATATACACACACACACTCTCTCCCCGTCTCTTAACGACATAGGCAATGATACCACCTCATGCTCACCACTGTCCACTCACATCGACACTTCGGTTCCCCAAAGAGCTGCTCCAGGCTTTGTCCCACACAAGGGCAATGCGTAGCTAGGCTAGAAATAACCTCCCAGGCCATTCACTTCTGGCTCCATAGCTGGTAAGGGGCTGTATAGCAGGGTAGGAAATATGGGCCACCACTACCACCCTTCTTCAGACAAAGATACACATTTTGCTGATGTCTTCTGTCAGACATCCTGGAAAATCTGAAATTTTAGAGGTTGCTTTTCCAGTCATGGGAAACACCTGGAAATTGATTCAAACGTTAAAATATCCTGTAAAAAAAACCTGTATTGTCCTGAAAAATTGTAATTGCATTTGGCCCCTCATTCAGATGTACTGTATACACCTTGGTGCTTTGAACAGTATCCTGAATCCCTGTGGGGACAATTGAGTACTGATGAGGTGTGTTTTCAAAACATATGATGTCTTTTCATCTGAAACTGCAGGGAAAAAAAGGATTTAGCTTTCAGAACCTCAAAAAAAAAAAAAAAAAACTCAAACATTCCTGTTACGTTTTTAATATCAAGGATGTGGGTGCAGTGAAATACTGTAGTGGCGTACTGATTGGACACCAGGGCCAGATAGGCAGTGTCTGTATCACCAGGGACTTCTGGATCATTGCTTTGGTAAGACTTCACCTCAATCCATTCCTCAAAACATTGAATCCTTGAATTTGCGTCAAAAGGCCTGGAAATGTCCTTGAAAAGTCCTTAAATTCTATGCAGAAGAAGTGGCAACTCTGTCTATATATGTGTGCATGTTTAGGCCGGCGGCTTCAGGATTCCAGCTGCCTGTGCTTCTCTCAGGGCTCTTCAGTCTCCTCTTGGCATAGGAAGCCCACAAGAATGTGAGAGTGCATCGCACCGCACTGTCAGCCATATATGTACCAATCTTATATGACATCTGGACCTCAAGCTGGGATTTTTGAACCCACCACAAGATAGATGTGTTATGAAGCGCAAGAATGTGTCGCAGTATATCTTAGCTCCCTATTAAATGCAGCTGGATGAAAAAACGTCCTCATTCATACCACAGTAAAAACTCAGGGCTGATGTGTCAGTAGACATTTGTTTTGCTGTTTTCTATATTTTTACGATATAGATGGTTTAGCAATACTTATTCCATTTAAATCATCATGCCAGTAAATCTTATTGCATTGCATTGCATTGAATTGATACCTCACAGACACCTTCCAGTCTAGGCATGGGCAAATATGTGCATATATATTTGTGTGTGTGTGCTTTAAAGGTCTTGTTAGTGCGAACGAAGCATGCTATGGTGTGCAGTCTTGTGGCAAAGAGAGCTGGTGGGTTGAGGTCATGTGTCCACGACACGCGCCTGTCTGCCTGTCCACCCTCACTGTTCTTCCCTATATGGCCAGGCCTCCTTGGAGTTCCAGTCAGAGAGAGTTAAGGCGACCCCCACACACACACACACACACACCCCTCCAACCCTAGCCTTTCACCCGCTCCTCTAGCTTCTTAACCTGTTTGTTCAGCTGTGCCCCCCCACCACACACACTCACACACATACACACACGTACACACACGTACACATTCACTCACACTCTCTCTTGCCCCCTCGCCTCTCTCCCATGAGGCTGCGCCAAAAAGGTGACTAGGGCTGGGGCATGGAGCCAAGCGAACCTACCCCTGCAACCCCTCCTCCCAACACACACACACACACACACACACACACACACAACCTTGCGCTATGCTACTGTCCCCATGCAAGGGAGTGCGAGGCAGGCAGGGTAGCCTCAGCGACCCCACGGTCCAGGTCAGCTATTCCAGATTACAAGATTCAAGGCAGGCTTTTAATTTGGCCTGCCGTGCTGCGAGGGCCTTGCGGCATTGCGGCCCAGACACTTCCTGCAGTGCGCTACACCACCCATAAAGTGGCAGCAAGAGAGAGAGAGAGAGAGAGGAGGAAGAGAGAGAAAAGAGCGAGAGGCTAAAAACAGCTCCACTGCCACATCTGCAGCCTGTCTGAAGACAAAAGAGCGTCCATGGCTGCCACCGACTGCTTAAGCTGCCAGGCATGGAGGGTGAGAATGGCTGGCACCTTACCCACATGCCCCCAGGCACTGGACAGCCATGGAATTAGTATGGCCAACAGACTTGGAGAAAGAGAGGCACCCGCCACCACCACTACCCTGCCCCAGTCTTTTCAAAGGTCAAGGCTGATCCAGCTACTCCAGTTCATCAAGCACAAGAATGGTTATCAACATCCTGCTTCCTAGTGTTCAGCTTTGGCACCATATTGGTACCTAGCCATGCTACCGCTACCCAGCACCTCTGCCCAATATTGCATTTCGCAATAGTACTGGTCAGGGTAGTCTCCATAGCCTTCGGGTTTCCTCAACTAGATTTCTAAGCATTCACTTGAAAGCATAACCAATACGTACAGTTCCCGGTACAGGCCCAAACCCAGCTGGAATTGACTTCGATGCACACACAAAAATCGATGCACACACCAAAACATCAATATAATGTCAAACTACCTTAACTCTTCTAGCGTTATATGTGCTACGCTCTCCCTGTCTGCAGCCAAAAATCAGATTCACATGTCAGTGAATTAGATACAGAAGCTGTGTGTGTGTGTGGTGGTTTAAGTTGGGGGCTGTGGAGTGTAACTGAAGATCGGTCTCACGCTGCTTGTTTTGGTGGTTGGTGGAGCCGGAGGAGTCAGGATTGGCCAGGTGAAAGATGAGGACGTCTGCAGGAGCAGCGCCGCCTGTCTGATGACACGTGGAGAGCCTTGTCTCCTCAAAAAAAAAGATGGGGAGGGGGGGATTTTAGGGGTGGAGGGGTTAGTGGGGGTGTGCTGATGCCACTCTGACTGACTTGAGCCTGATGTTCCTAAAATCCCCAAAAGAGAAGGCTCCTTTGATGTGGAGGGGCCCGCAGTGGCAGCCGGTCTGATTAGATAAAGATCACTGGTGCCTCTCTGGCCCTTCTGTCTACTGTAATCTTAGCCCCCTACTCCAAGGTGCTTTTAAGGAGGTGACGGCCGAGGGAAAGCTGGATGGAAAACAGTTCTTCCCACTCTGAACCCACCCCCCCTCCACCCACCCACTCACCACTCTTTCTGCTTCCATCTGCTCTGTCCGTCTCATCCCCTGAAGCGCTGGATATGACAGTATTGTCTACATAAAGCAAGAAATTTGGAGATGTGTGGGAAATGTTCTTTTTGGCACTTGCAAATCATCAAAGCACCCTAATTTGTGAAGTAATATGTCTAAATGTCCATCTGTTACTGAGCCCGCTAGCAAAATGTTGCAATACGAATGATGGATCAAGGCGCCTCCTCTTCCCTTTACGTCACTCAGACGGATACTGGAGCGGTGATCCTCAAAGTTAATGGGCTGGTAGGGTGTTATTTTATTATAGTGTTTACATGGATTTGAGTGTTAAATCCAGCCACTCAAGGTAGTGGTTCAGTGAGTCAGAGCAAATGTCTTTTTAGTGATCATAAGATTTTGTTCTTTTCGAACAACTCTTACCAGCTCTGTGGTTTACTTAGTCAGTACAAATGTTTGGTGTTAATATGGTGTTAACCTGTTCAGCAGCAGAAGTTGACTTCTTCACTTAGAACAGTCATACGTGTCAATGGAAAAAATATCGCCTCTGGGCTTTGTCACTCTTACACATTGCTATTGGACTCACTTCAGACGGTAGGGAAACAGACACCAGCGCCTCTGATGGAGGAGAAAGCCAGTTGTTCCTGCTCTGGCATGGACAAAAAGAGCTTGCTTTCCATGTGAACGCATACATAGAGTATGAGAACTCGCTCAGGAATTTCTGAATCCACACGTGCCAATTTCAGAGCAGTTCATCTCTTTTAAAGAATTGGCCGGTGGAACATTTTGCAATCCCATCAAAAAACCTTGTGTGTCCTTCTCTGAGGATGAAACTAAGAGGAATCTTGTGCAATGGCTTAAGGCCTAAGAGGAATTCAGTGCATTAGAGCTGTTGTCCTTGATTAGTCCAACAGGTTGGTACAAAATTTTGCTGGCTTGTTCAGCCTATGTAGCAGCGCTTATGAGAATTACTTGCAAAGCAAAATAAAGTGCACTCAAAATAAACAGTATTTCTGTAAGATT
>JAVQKI010260946.1:0-10755 GCA_036025975.1 Nematalosa erebi
TTTAATTAACCTTTTCTTTTGTGATAACTCAAAGTTAAAATACCTGCAAGGGAAGTTATTACCAGCCTTCACCACACCCACCCCCCCCCACCCCCCCCCCCCCCCCAAAAAAGAAAAAAAAATTAAACATTTATAACATGACAATATGCCCTGCTGATGTAATGAGGGTCATCCCCTAACCCCAGCAACCTCAGATCGGGAGTTGAGCATCCGAGCCAGTCGACCAGAAAGCCCGAAAAGGCTCAGAAACAACAGACTATTAGACTCCTGAGATGTTGTGAGAGAAGTTTACTAACATACTCGTGCATCTAGGCTAGCTGCCATCCTTTGGACAGATAGTTGTTCCACAGATAAATATCGTCACCTTGCTAAAATAATCGCCTAAGTCATTTGTTGGCCAAAATCGCCTAAGTCATTTGTTGCCCACATCATCAAGAAATGTATTTTAGGCCACAGCGTGGTGCTGGTGAGGCATGCATTGTTCTCTACCTCTGCTGAGGTGTGGTGAAGGGTTCACACTGACGGAAAAGCACACTTACAATTTTTTTCTTGTGCTTGGAGCCGTCCTTGTACACAAAAACCAGCGCTGTTCTGAAAACTGCAGAGAGAGAGAGAGAGAGAGCGCATTATTTAGCATGGAGTGAAACACAACATTGTGCCAAACCTTTAAAAGGTTTTCTGGCTAGATAGACAGCAAGATGCTGAGGGCCATATGCTTTTCAGTTTAGTGTTTGGGAGCCCTTGCAGGCACTGAATACAATATTAATGTCTTAAGAGCCACAGGATAGAATGCTTATTTGTCTCTCAAAGCCAGCAAACTGCACCCTAAGGTGGGATAGTGTTTGGTATGTAGGAGTCTTGATGGGACAAGGGCCATGAATAAAAGACATGCGATTTCAGCAGAGAGGGTAAAAGCGGAGCGAGAGCCACAAACGTTCGTTAAGTTCCGTGTTCTATTTTCGCAAGGGGGAGGGGGGAAAATCCCCCTTTATGCAGACCAGAATCGACCCCTGATACGCTGATACAAGCGATCATTATATAGTTTATATTGTGACGTATCCACTTATGCAGACCGGAACTATTCAAGTTCGCTCTCACTATAACGTATTATGTTGCTATATCTTGGTCAGTATTCTATGATCTTTGATTTCAAGAAAGGAATGACTTTTTTTGACATTGTTAAAATTAGTCCACTCACATTCGCAAAGCAAGCACACACACACACAGACAGACAGACAGACAGACAGACATACCAAAGACTGCCAACTCCGGCTCTTTCTTCCCCTTCAGGAGAGAAGGTGGTGGGTTGATCCAAGCAACAGTGGCGTGCAGTAAGAGGTCACCCATTGACAGATCAACAACCTGAAACACACACACACACACACACACACACACACACACACACACACATACACACACACACATTGAGCGCCAAGAAAATGCAGTGGTGTCAAAAAAAACTGTTGAAAATCAATTCTCTTTTTTTTTATAAAAACACAATGTCAGATAAAACACTGACCTCTTTCTTTTCACCAGTCTGCTCACTGATCAGCTGGTCAAACACAGCACCGTACTCTTCGTGGATTTTCTGCATTTCATTTATGTGGCTGGCAACCTTGTTCATGGCCTTCATGGCAACTAGATGGGGTGAAAAAGTCAACTTTGTTTACACTAAAAAAAAGTCTACAGTCTTCCACACAACAATCCAAAACAAAATGTGAACGCACAAACAAACACACACACACACACAAACACACAATTTACTCTGAAGTCTGCAGTGAGAGGATGTATTGACTACATAATGTATCACTGTGGCACATTAATATTTAACACCCAACAGTGGCCCAGGAAGACTCATCTGACTCAATATATAGACACTTACTCAATTTCCAACATAGTTTGTGCAATCCAATGCTATAATAAATTACACCCACAGGGGGCTCTATGAAAAGAGGAAGAAGCAAGGATGATTCAGACGGCTCTGTCTAAATAGACAGAATGACCAACATAACTATGATTTAAAGGGGAGGGATAATATTCTTTCATGGCCCTTTCATGCATGCTACACACTAACCCAGAGCAGTTGGCTGCCTGCTGTAGCGGCGCCCAGGGAGCAGTGAGGAGTTAGGTGCTTTGCTCAAGGGCACTTCTACTGTACCTTGGCACAGGCTCCATGGTCCACTGGTCTACTACTGGCCTGCAGGCCCAACATGTAGGACATGGCTTCCCCTTTTCATTCCCTGACTCACAGAAGGGAGTGGGAGAGAGAAAGAGAGAGAGAGAGATGGAAGGAGAGAGAGAGAGAGATGAAAGGAGAGATAGATAGATAGAGAGAGAGAAAGATGGTAGGAGAGAGAGAGGGAGATAGATAGATAGATAGATAGATGGATGGATGGATGGATGGAGAGAGAGAGAGAGAGAGAGAGAAGCAGGGACGCTGCATACCGTCCAGGTGGTAGTGCTCCTCACTGTCGGGGTCTGTGAGTGAGTGGAGCTCGCGCAGCAGCAGCGGGTACTTGAGCACCCTCTGGATGGGCTTGATGAGGTACGACTCCAGCGTGGACGAGTGCTGCTGCCTGGGGTTGCGCTCATCCAGGAAGGCCTTGAAATCTGGCTCCGTCTTGGCTACACAGCGCCAAACACACACACACACACACACACACACACACACACACACAGGGAATGTCTTTGTTGAAAACAAATGGTATCTGGCAAAAAAATCAGGATTCCAAACACTGTGATCCTCCCTGTTTTAGCTACACAGATGCAAAGCCCAGCCCAATGTTCCCCCATTATGACAGCATGTCAGTAGAACACAAATAGTGTGTCTAGAGACACTTGACCAATGCTGACTGCGCTGCAGCTGAAGTGAGAATTTGAGGGCTCTGAGACTCCAGCAGTCAATGCTGTACAGTATTTTACTGGAAGAGTAAAGGTGCTTATGACCTGTGTGACTTCAGAGAGGGAACGTTCCCTGGATGAATGCCAATGTGGTCTGAGTCACCGCCTATGAAGTTTTGTTCTCTGTCTCTCTCAGCCCCTCTGAGAGACAGAGACTGCAATCTCTTTACCCTCTTCCCTTTTCCTCAATCTCTCCTAATCCCTTACAAAACTTTGCATCATCGCACAACTCTTAGCTGTACAGTTAAACCATTTTCATGAATATACATGACAAAGGTGTAGCCTTGGGGCGAACAAAAATATGTGTTATTTATATAATATGTTATTTAGAACCTATTAAAGTTAACTTTACATGAGAGGGCTGATCTTTCCCAAAGCAAAGCCATTTTAGATGGCTGGTGATTTCTTTGGTATTTTAGTCTTTGAATAACAAGCAAAAAAATTAAGGGCAAATTGGATTTACCTTTGGCAAGGACCTTGGGGACTTTAGTGTGGCTAGCACAGAAAGCACTGTAGATCTTAAAGCGATCTGCGTAGTAGAGAAATGAGCCACCCAAGGAAAATAGGATTTTCTGTAGATAAAAAGACAACAAGAACGGTTAAATATGAACATTTCACAATATGCCCTTTCACAAGGAAATGTGCCCTGACACAGCAACAGAAACTGAAGCATTGCACGTTGCATGGTTTTTAGCACAATTTCATATGTCTTGTAGGCATCTCCCCTTGATCAGCTTGCTGCTTGCCCCCTGAATACATTGTGAAAAAGCCCGGTCTCAAGAGACAACGCAGGGGCTTAAAACGTGAACGTATTTTAGTATTTACGTGGAACGTCAACAGAAGTGACATCATGCAGGATCTCATAGTTCACCTTTAAGTTTCATACAGATATGCAACAGATGCTACAGATATGTTTATTTGGATATTGAGATGATGCATCCACCTTGAAGTGATCAACTCTCTCCAGCTTCTCCAGGTCTGGCACAAGCCTGGTCCCGTCCTCGAGCGTCCTGAGAAATTCCACTTGGAAGTCCAACATCTCCACCACATTCCCAAAAAGCACGTCCAACTGGAAACAGCGGTTAACAAACAACATTTCTGGGCAAGTCACATGGGTACACTTGCACAACGCTGTCTCCATTGCTAGTCCATTATAACCAATTCACTGTTTCAACCACAAAATTTGAAATACACTTTGAGAAGTAAATCTCTGCAAGTTATGAAATTTGCATCAAGAAAAAAACATCCATTGCTCTTGTGCATTGGGCATACACCACACCCAACCAAACCTGAATCTATCTGTTTGATATGTAGTAAGACCGCCATACTTATTTCTAATCCTTTCATGGTCAAATCCTGACCCATATCCTGGTCATAATGACATTTATATGTGGTTGAATGTGTTGGAGAACATGCAATTGTATCCCCTACCTCATCCTGAGTGAGGAAGCTCTCTTTCTGAAGAGGTGTCAGGTATTTCTCAATCAGCCACTTCAGATCCTGAGAAGACAAAGCAGTATTTCTTATATTATTGGGTTGCTGTGTGTGCAAGTGCGTCTGCGTGCGTGTGTTTGTGTGTGTATGTGATATCTGTGTGTATGTCTGATATAGTCTTCCAGTGTCCTGTTTAAATTAAAAACTTGTGCTGCCATTGGATCTTACACCTACAGCGCTAAAATCAAAGATCATTCAATACTGACCAAGATACAGCAACATAATACGTTACAATGGGAGCAAATGAGAATAGTTCCAGTCTGCATAAGTGGAAGTGTCACATAACATCACAATATAAAGCTCTGAATGATCGTCTGTATCAGCGTATGAGGGCTCGACTCTGGTCTACATAAAGGGGGATTTCCCCCTCCCCCCCTTGCGAAAACAGAACACGGAACTTCATAAACGTTTGTCCCTCTGCTTTTACCCTCTCTGCTAAAACTAAGAGGAGGTGGAATCTCTTCTGTTCTGTTTGTTTGTATAGTATTTACCTTCCTTGACTGCACTAGTGCTGATGGATTTAATTCATCACTTTCAATACTTTCAATCTATACTAAGGCACACTTTTAGGATACAAACGACTATGCTCCCACCTTGACATAAGTCCGCTCTGTTTCCACCAGTTCACAGATGACGTGGCGTAGCTTGACGGCGTCCGAGAGCTGGCGCAGGGCGGCCGGGGAGGGGATGGGTGAGACGGGGCTTGGAGTGCACGAGGAAGAGGAGGAGGATGAAGACGAGGCTGGCCGCTCGGCTGGATTCATGTCGTGAAGGCTGCGGCAGAACGCTGTGACCTGCTCCGTGCTCTGGATGGAGATAACACAAATAAATTTAAAACTTTGAGCGATAGAGAGTGAGAGAGACAGAGCAAAAGGATAGGCAGACAAGGATGGCAGACAAGTCATTTAAGAGTGCAAACAGAGACATTCAGAAAGAGTGACAGACCTTCAACACCATCCCAACATGAACACAAAGACTCCATTGACATAGCTCAACTGGAAATGTACTGCTTTGATGCTCAGCATTTCACAAGCTCCCCATCTGTCTATCAGTAACAGCACTGTCCCATGCTGGCCAGTCAGTGATAGGCAGAGAATGCAGAAGAGCAGGTTACCCGACTATCAGGGCATCACAACACAGGAAATTCTCTTTCATAGTAAATAAAAATAAGTGATGCAATCACAATACTGTGTCACTTGCTGGTGTCACAGAAATTAAGTTGAAACAAAATGCTGCGGTGAATAACAGCAAGAGAACGAGCACAGTGTCAAGGACAGAATGGAGCTAGTGTGCACCTTAGGGATCAGATGGCATAAATAGATTACTTATGAACACACACACACACACACACACCTATGCATACAGAAAAAGATGAACCACTATGCTACAGCCAGCTGAGATTGAAAGGTTTAAATGACTTAAAAAACAATCATGTTTGAAAATTGCTGGTAATCTTTATGAAGATGCATAAACACTGCACTGTGCTGTGCTTTTTCTAAAGGTGAGTGGTCTCCTTCAGTCGACATGCAATTTTAACAAATTTTCGCCACAAATATTCTGTGGCATAACTGAACGTCAATAAATAACCTTTTCTGATGAACACTAAACTCTTGCCAAGACTGTTCTTCAGATACAAAAGTAGAAACAAACATGCAACACACACACACAATTACATAATCAAATGTCAACTACAGTAACCAGTTTCAATGTCAAAAACCACACACACACACACACACACACCACCACACCCTGCAGAACAGATCCAGTAAATGTTTACGATCATCAGTTTTTCCTACTCCCCGACACATAAACCTGAGAACAAAGAAAGGTGATCAACATTTCCATACGCTACATGAAAAGCGCAGCTAATGGATGCATCTACCAATCTAATGCCAGGGCTCCTCCCCCAACACACACACACACAGCTGTTACACTTGCAAAAAAGGTTAATTATATAAAACACATAGAGGTGGAACTGATGCAGAGAGACAGGATGGGGAGAAGGGAACAGATGGAGTGGTGCACGGTGTATCCCTCTGTCAGAAGCCAAAGTGACACACTGACAGGGACACTAATCAGTGTTGCGCAGCCCCCCGGCTCTGATGAGCCTGGACAGGCTGAGGATAGTAAAGAGTACAATACTGGCATCGAGGCACGTTGGGTCTCGAGCCTGATTGAGCTCCTCCACAAAAAGCATCTGAGCCTATAATACAAACAACTCCTAAACGCGTAGGTTTAGATTCTTTGCAGAGTTTTTTGTAGTAGGAGATTATGTGAGACAAAGATTGGATCCTGGAAAAAAATGTACAGCACAGTACATACCTAAAGACTGTAATTCTTTCCCCTCTCTTACACCTGTGTACACACACCCACCCACACACGCAGGCACACACACACACACACACACACACACAGATGTGCGCTCACCAGTTGCAGCATGTCATAGATGGATTCAGAGGAGCGTTTGCTCTTCCTAGTCTTCTTGAGCACAGACATAGCTCTACTCAGAGTGCCAGTGCCACGGAGTGCTAATAGAACTTTCTGAAAGGTCAAACGGGTCAGTCGGGGTCTTGCGCCGCCCCGGATCACCCGACGTCAGTCCTCCCCGCTATCAGTTCGTCTGGGTCGAGCCGGGCGGCGTGAGAAGTAAAACACTCGTGGTTTCTTTCCTGGGACGAGCTTCAGGAACGGAGAGAGAGAGAATGCTTCTCCTTCTCCAGTCGGAGCCACAGCGCTATCAGATGAGCAACGCCCTTAGTGTCAAGACTGCTTCCACTCCCATCCTGCTTGCTCTTCTGTCCTCTTCCCCTCTTCTCTCCTACAGCCCCCCTTCTCTCCTTGTCCTCTCCCTCACTATCCCTCTCTCTCTTTCTTTCTTTTTCCTCTTCTCTCTTTCCACCAGTCACACCAAACCTCTCTCTCTCTCTCTTTTCCCTCAGAGGCAGTGAGGGGATGGATTTGAGCTTCTGTGCTGGATGGCAGATCAGTGCACAGGGCATAATAACAATAATAATCACATCTGCAGCGAGGATGAGGAGGACAGGAGTGGGAGGGGCATGAGGGGATGGGAGAGCTAAAGCTCTCTGTGGCATGTCGCTACCCTCCTCACACACACACACGCACACACACACAAACATACTGTACAAACACACACTCTTCCCTTCTGATGAGGTTTTCACACAGCCAGGCACAGTGCAGTTCAGTGCACTGTACGCAGCTGAAATGTATGGACTAAACAAAACTATAGCCACTAAGGTATTACTGCTTACACTCAGGTCAAGAGTCAATTGACGGGAAAGTTCACCTTACAAGGTGTGAGCCAAGCTAAACAAGCTTGGAGATCAAAGCAAGGAAGCACATTTACGGTAATTCACTGGTATGGCATCAGCGCTATGGACAAATACAATACCTTTCAGATCTGTTTTCAAGTCAAGGCATGGGTTGCAAAAGAGATGAAAATGTGAACAGGAAAAGGGAGGACGGTATGCATACTTCTGCTGAAATTAGAACACTCTGTATCAAATCCAAATTGAATGCACCGTGTAAACCTTGAGGATTTTGTTGCGCCTGACTGTCATTAATCAGAAACAGAAACATCCTCATCAACAACAACAAAAACAACGACGACACAAAAGATTATGCAGGCGTACCAAGGCCAAAAGACCATTGAGACTGACAGCCATTGCATGCAACCAAATACAAGACAAGTGACAGCCATAAAAAACACACTGAAAAGCACTCATTCTGCCATCCTCACAGCATACAGCAAAAACACTGCTGTGTCGCTCTTTCAGTTAACGCCTGGGATTGAGTTGGAAAGGGCAGGCGAGTTAAAACCTGTTCTCATGAACCCGCACCGCTGCTGGAATCTCACATTCTGACATACACGCATATTCCATTCACACACACACACACACACACATAATCCCTCCTACACAAGCACAAACACACACAGGCACGAACGTGCTGGAGAGCTCACGTTTCTAGAGGTACAAGAGCTGAGATCACCACCATTGTTAACACCTTTCCTTGTAGATAGCTTATCTGGAGGTCTGTTGATGGCACTTGAAATTTGCATTTAAGCAATCTACCGCTAAGCAAATGGCAGGGACAGCTGACTGGGTCTGTTTGTGTTAAGGGAATCTTCACAGATATGGGTTATCATTGCAGAAGCTGGAAGGAGACAGGAAAGGTGATGTTTGTTTGTTTCTCATCAGAGACTGACCTCGGTCCTGCCCAGGCCACCTCAAAAACAATGGCAGTCCCACTTCAGTCAGCCTTCTGATGTTAACCGTGTGGCTGAATAGTCCTCCCCATGTATTTTCACATAGCATGCCTGATGACCAGTTCATAGGAGGGGTGTGTGGTGTAGCATAAATAATGTGCTAGTCTTTATCAAATCCTAATACTGTAGATTTGGATTTAACATGCTAATAAACAATTACAATAACAAAAACAACAAAAGCCAGAACAACAACATCCGGAAACAATAACAAATCTAGGGGTATTCCATGAAGGTAGTTAAGGGGCAAACCCTCGCAGTTATATTGTAGAAACATGGATATTGTTTTAAATTAATTCAATACATGTACCAAAAACATCTGAATCTCGTAAATGGAAGCATGCATGCAAATTCTGACATATGAAGTGTAACTGCAAAACACAAATATACTGAATAACTAACTGTTAGGTATAGGGGAGTCCAAGGCAAGTTTATGAAGGATCTGCCTGAGAGATTCAAGTGGGATGCCAGAACTTGTTTTTGCACGATGGTCATGTAACACTGCGAACAGATGTTGTCCAACACCGTCACTGCTTTCTGACAGAGGTGTACTGTATATGCAAGCCTATCCATTCCACTGGTGGTGAAAGTACCCAACAGCTATGCTGTTGCTGAAGAGCCCAGGTCAGCAAAGTGAAAACTCTCATACAGGAGTGGAACTGAATGCTTTAATTCACAGGACACAATTGTATGACTCTGACCTTATCAATTCCTCTCATCAATGCTGGCATGTTTTTCAGACCGGCTAGTGGATCTTTCTAAATGCTAAATTAAAATAGACTTCTACAGTTCTACATGATTTCACTCATTCTAATAAGCCTTTATGGTTATTGTAGTAGTATGGGCTACATTACAGGCCTACCGTTTGTGCTGAAACCAATAACCTGTGCAGACAACCTTCTAAAAGGCGAGGAACTAATGAGACAATTGATACAGAATTGGACCAATAAAAAGAATCGACAGTGGCATCAATACTGATAAAATCCTACCAGTTCCCACCCCTAATCTTAGAAACGGCTACCGCCTTTAAGACAGTAGAGCTCAATCACAGATCAGTCATGTTAGCCCATAAAAAGACCTTGGGTCTTATGGAGAAGTATGTCTGGAATGGTATGCATCAGGCTTTCTGCAGTGGGGGAAAAACATTGATGTAATGGCTTCATTAGCCCTGGAACAGGATAAAGCATGTCTGTAATGATGTCAAGAGAGGAGAGTTTTGCTCTTGGTTCTCTTAGGGCAGCCATGGCCAACTGGTAAGGGTTAACAGAAGGGTTGCTGTTTCGAACACCAACCAGTGGACCATGGCTATAGCGCACTTGAGCAAGACACCTAACCCCTCAATGCTCCCCCAGCCGCCATAGGAGGCAGACGACAGCTCCAGGTTAGCACTAAGTTAGACTAATTCACCATGGATAAAATGCAGGGATCTAAAGTACTTCAGCACAGGGACGTCAAAGCATACCAGCTCTGCTTAAAGTTAGTACAGAGTGTTGTTATTGCATTCCACTAATAATTCCCCACATTGTTTTCATATTATCTGCGAGGCGATGGCTAGAACACCACCTCATTTATCATAGTCAGATTTGCACCTAAGGCATGTTTCTTTAATAGCAGAGATTAAAGGCTTCATGAACGCAGTGAAGGCGGGGGATTGTGCTGGCCTGTGAACACAGAGAGAACAAATTAATCTAAGCCCCATCTTCAAATTCAAATGTTTGAGAGATCCTCTGGCCGTCTCATAGTTACTTCACCATGAGCGGTTCCTGTGGGACCTAACCCCCTCTAGTGGCATAGTCATGAAACTCCACTGAGGGGAACACAATCACAATCACATTAACACAGGCAGAGGTGGGTGTGATATAAGAAAGGCAGTCTATTAGATAGGGAAAAGAGGGGACAGACACAAAACACATTCAGTCCAGATAGATGGGAGCTGCAAAAGCATCAATCTCTAACCAACACCCACCTAAATGAAAAACAGGGGCACACAAGGCGGTACTGCTCATTTTGGGAAATCTCTTGATTCTCCACCTTCAACACGTTCATTCATTCTCTCTCTCTCTCTCTCTCTCTCTCTC
>JAVQKI010261080.1:0-13810 GCA_036025975.1 Nematalosa erebi
AATAATAATAATGATAATCATCATCATCATCACCATCATCATTCCTAATCATTATGAACAAATCCAAAAATTGAAGCAAAATGTACATTTTAATGACTGCCTGACTTAAAATGACCGCATGTGCTCTGCTTTAACCTCCAGGGCATAGCTTTAGAGGATATTCTGAATGTGTCCGTATGGCCCTATGTTGTTTTTATTATTTATAAAATGACTACAACTAAAATCTATATGGGTAATCTTAAGTACATGATGTTAACTTTTTGTCACATTTTGCAAAAGTATATTGGAAAACATCAGTGTGCTGTTTTGGCTCCAAGGGTTTATGTGATGAAAGTATTAGTTTGAGATCGGCCTACCTTAGCGTAAGGTCATGAGCCTGGACTCATCTCATGGTGTGCTCTGGTATTCTATAGGGCATGCGCCACAGACTAGAGTGATTTATCAGACTGGTCATCCAGGTTTACTCAATCTCTCAGGAAGTATGTGGGAAAGCGTGTGATGCACACATACTCATGTAACTTCAAAAGCGGGATGTTCTGCTTTGAGTCATTTAATGGTGTAATACGAGCATCGCATCAATCATGCTAATGTTACCTTTGTGCCAGTCATCCCTGGAGAGATATGGCAAAGAAATACTGCGGCCAGAGAATGTCCTGAGGCTCACCCTACACCACAGGAAGGATTTACAAATGATAGGCTAGTGTTTTGTCAGGCAAACAGACTACTCCTCTCCTAAGTGGGTGCACACAGGGGTTAGATTTGGCAGGAAATATACATCTGGTGATGCATTAAAAAGGTCCAGTTCAGTCTCTCTGTTTCACGCACGGCATGTGTTATTCTATAGCCACTTCCCAGGGGCAGAACAGCTTGTTATTTGGTACCAGTTGGAGCTGTTTGCCCCATTATCAAAGCAGATATGAATGAATCTACAGAAGCCCTTTTTCCTCTCCAGCTTTATGGAGCTCACAGGGAAGAGATGAGTAAGGAATTGTTTCAGAGGCTTTTTCATTTAACAAGAGCATCAAATTATTCAAGACTAACGCCACCCTTTTAGTTAATCATCCGCAACAGAGTGTGTTATCTTATTTGTATCAAATAATTATTTAACAAGCGTGTAAATACATGATGCTAATTAAATACCAGGGGCAATCAGAGACCTTGATAAATCATTTCTACTGCTTTGATGCATGTTGCAATGATGCATTAAGAGGACAAACATGCATCTCCAGGGCTGACCGTTTTAGAACCATGACCACTTGTGGGAGGTCAAAGGGGTTCAAATCTCTCCCTGGCCTATTAGGACTGATGCAACCGCAGATTGGTGTTTATTGTTTCCTCATTTGGCAAGATTCTCCCAAAAGGGCTCAATCTCTTAGCAGTATAATCCTTCAATCATGACAAGAATTCTAAACCTTTAAATGTTCAATCAACTGCCTACCGGTGTCTACTAAGGAACAGAGACTAAATATGACCAATGCCATTTAAAATGCTAATGTTATTTGAGTTTGGTGTAAACCTTGAGAGATGCGGGTCAACAGGAGGTGCCCTACCTTTGCTGTTCACAGTGACTGTTTCTATGGCCAATGCACTTACTTCAAGGGGAAACCCTTTAATTGTTGGTCATTTTTCTTAGATTAGCTCAAGTGAAGATTTGTAGCAGAGGATTAGTGTGTGAGCTAATGTAATGGATTTATCCTTCCAAGCTAATCTCAGCCAATATATCACAAATCTGTACAAAATGGAACAATTTCTCAGTAGAGAAATAATTCCTGGACTATAACCCTAATTACTGTATGTGGATTACAGAATACTGGAAAGCAGGGCATTAGCCCTCTCTCGCTCCTTTGCAGCCAGCAGATATGGTAAGAATACCACAAATAGAGAAGCGGAACATAGAAGCAAAAGAACCAAGCAAACCAAGTCTGATAAGAACTTCTTATTATTCCAATAAAAAATACATTCATACAGAAATATAACAATTTTGCAAAACAATTTCAAATAAAATTTTATAAAGCAAAACAAAGAAAAAAATCTTACAAAAAATTTTTTGTATTTTTTTTCCTCTTTACAAAGATTATTTAGACAACAGGGGATTGTGAAAGAAAGAGAGAATTAGTGATAGAAAGAGTTATATCGCAAGCAAACATGAGGCTAGATTAAGGCTCGATTGTCACCTGAATGATATTGGCTGCTGTCTTCTAAGACAGGATGTTCTTTTCTTTGCCCTCTGAATCCTTGCCACTCAAACGTTATTGCAGCAAGCTTCAAGTTTGTACTTATCCTCTCGATAAAACAACTTGATCTTAAATCCATCTGAACCTGCTGCGACATCGCATTCCACTTCCCCGACAAAGCACGGCATGCCCCTGATAGCACATACAAACACTGACTTGTGATGTGTCTCATAAAGTCCAATCCCTACTGTCTAAAGTCTCTGCACATCTGTTTCACGTTATGTTTTACGTCATTTATTTACACTGATTATTAAACTTTTGGTCCCTTTCCCTGTGAGAAAAAATACATATATCAAAGGTTTTAAAAAAATCTATAAGACGCTTCCTAGCAACAGTGATGAACTGTTGAGCTGCATTTGCGCAGATTTTCGATTTGATGTCTGTACATTTTCCATTGTGGCAGTTCAAATGGGCAGGGTGATTCATCTTTATCTTTCTGGATCCCTGTGCACTGTTTCCATAATACTGTCGGCTGAGGCTGAAAGCACGCCATCCAGACAGGTCAATACCCAACATCCCGAGTCAGCAGTCTCACTGCTCTCCATGCCAGCACTGCCTTCAGCCATTCATTAGCCAAATGCAGTACAAGGCAGGGCCTATCCGGCTGGGGCTTGTTAATTACTATAAATCTTTTGCGTTTTTTGTTGTTTTTTTTTGTCTGTCTTGCTAATAGGGGTATATGGCCTCAACTTTTAACAGTGATGCCAACACACACACTCAGGGTACTGCTGTTAACAGAGTAATAGACTCTGTGTGCCTGTTATGCAACAGCCTAGTCTAGGACTTCAGCGGGAAGGTTGGTACCAGTCAGAGCAATTTACCTACACACTTAAAGTGTTTGTCAAAGAAAAAAAACATGGCATACAGTACATTAAGTAGATACTACATGGTAGTAAATACAATTGAAATAGGTATGTTTAAGTGCTTTTTATGATGAAGCATTTTTCACACATCTCTTTCGACTTATTTGTTAATTAAAGTTATGTTGGATTAACAAAAATGGCTGAAATGAATAAGAAAAAAAAAAACTCTAGATGCCAAAACATTAAAAAAACAATGTATTCAAAAGCCATATGGGTTTTGAAAGATACTCCAAGTCAAGACAAGGCAAAGGTGCATGTTCACGTGAAATTGAGCCTTAATAAAGCATTGAAATCACTCATACAAACATAGATGTGACCTCCTCCACCACTCTGCCCCAACCCTCAACACGCTCACAGCACTTCTCCTGACAAGGTCACTCACATAAGGCACCATTAAGGCCAACAGTGCATTAACAGTAAAAAAAGAAAAAAAAATAAACAAACAAACAAAAGGAATACAAAGCATTAGTCCTGAAGACATGGATAAGTGGGAAAAAGCTTCATGAATGAGATGGTTGCTAAGCAATAGTGGTTTCTCCAAAATAAGCAAGATGGGTGCGGGATTGAGGGAAAGGTCTTTGAAAGTCAAAAAGGAGAAGTCATCAAACGCTTTTCTTATATGTACAACATTGTAACATTTAACCGTTTATGTTTAGCTGCACTTTATTGGAATCTATTTTGCAGTCCTGATAACAAACAACAGGGTAAGAGTAGAAATTAAAACCCCAAGAACCATGCAACACCTGTCTGTTATACTGAAATAATAGTTGTGTAATATTTCTAAGCACACAGCTTATACAATGGACTACAAATGAGCTTTTGCAGCTTGTGAAGACAAGCTCCATAACACATTGCACATTTAGTAGCTGCACCAAACACCAAAAAAGCCTCGATCATTCAGACCTGGGTTTCTAACTCCCCCTGTTCTATAGGTGTTTGTGTGGGGGTGTGGGTGTGTGTGTGTGGGGGGGGGAGTATTCCTCCCTGATACTGAACTCCCACACTACCTGTTCTATGGGACACCCCACACTGCAGGGGGAGTTTGGCAAGAAACCTTAGTACTCATTCTCTGACAGGCACATACACTCGCTCGCTCTCGCTCGCTTGCCTCTCTAGAGACAACAGGGAAACAAAACCGGAACTTGTTTCCCTGGGAAAGAAAAAAACACCACCACTCGTCAGTCAGTCCACAGCGACCCCCCTGGATCCCCTCCCCCCTCTGCACACACAGGACAGTCCCGCAGGAACACTCAGCGCACATGCTCACTTCACTCATGGATTTTTTTTTTGTTTGTTTTGTTTGTTTGTTTTAAATACCAGCGTTTTTTTTCGGTTGTCCAGGAGTCCTCCGCAAACCTCATGCACCATACGTACACATCACTCACTCACAATTTTTTTGGTCTTTTTATGTTTTCTTTTTCTCTCTCTCTCTCTCTCTCTTTCTCTCTCTCTTCTTGAAAACGTCCTGCACATTTCCTTGTCCACCTCTCCTTCAGTACATGATTTTGTCCTCTTTTTTTGTCCTGTTCATCCTTTCAACCACCGTTCAGAAACGCCTTCTCCAAGAGAGCCCCCGGAGGCACTGGTTAAGGTGCAAAATGGCATGCTTTGGCTGGATCACGCTTTCTCTCCGCTCGCTTTTTCCTTCCTCGTGGTAGGGGCAGGTCAACCGCGCGGCCGCTCAGGAGACTCGAGTTCAGCTGTTCTCCCCTGGCTTACTGTTCAGCTCACTAAACCGCTCACAGATGCCTCTTCATGTGCAGGGCCAGGTGGTCAGACCTGGAGAAACACCTGCAGAAAGATGACGGACAGAAGAAAACAGGTTAAGACTGTGTACTGGGTCTGCACAGAATCTCCCATTTGTCTAATTTTAGATTTTTTTCCCCTGATACTCTGAGCACATTTGTTGTTTTGGTTGGCTATTTAGTTACTGCAGCAACACCACCACTGTCACCAAGCTTGCCTGACTATTCAAAGATGTTTGCCAAGGAAACAAGGATGATCGACTTGACATGTCTTAAAAAAGACAGAATGGAATTGCTCGGTAATGAGCATGACTAATTGCTATAGGCCACTTAACATGCCTGCTGTGGTGAGCTCAGAAGACTTCTTCCAGAAATTTCAGGTGTAAAGAGATGAACAGATCTGGGAAGCAGTGTGCCAACAGTGCCGGTTCAGTTGAGGGAATGCGCTTACCTGTCACAGTGACTGCATTTAAATGGCTTGGCACCGGTGTGCTTCCTGAAGTGACGCGTCAGCTCATCGCTCCGTGCAAAGCGCCATTCACAACCTTCCCATGAACACCTGTAAGGCTTCTCACCTGCAACACCAAAAACAGCCTCATGAATATTTCCTGCTAAGAACATGGCTCCACACAGGTTTGAGCACAGATGGACAGAGAGACATGCAAACCAGTAAGGTCAGTCTTGAAATCAATGACACAGATACTTCAAAGGCATAATTCCTACTTGAGTGCCTTGGGTCCACCATAAAATAGAAGACACTGTAATTTTCTGGGTCAAGTAACAAAGTTAATGGCTCTTCAGGACATGCCTTTCTGTGACTGCTGTGACCTCACACATGTCTTGTGCAGCCTTGAAACACTACCAGTATGTGTGGAATGCAGAAGGCCTCTCTGCATGTTGCAATGCATAAACAGAAACTAGCTGTTCAGTCAGGTAAGAATCCCAGTTAAATACCAGACATCCAGTCCTACAGGGCATGAATGAGCCCAGCCGCAGATAAGAGGACTGCCCTCAGTGCTCCAATTGTCAGGTCGGCTCCCCTCTCCCGTGACCAAACAAGTTCTTGTTTTAGGGGGGTGTGGGTGGAGGGGCAGGTTGCTTTCATTGCTTTCATCCAAAGAGCGACTCCCTCTACCCCCACCCCCCAACACACACACACACACACTGCCAGAACCTCCCTGCCACTCGCATTCCACATAGATTAGGTCACACTTCACCCGCTCAGTCATGCAAAACAAATATCCACAGAGTGGCGGAGGAGAGGGAAGGGAACTGGCTGCCTGGGACAGAGACACTGAGCCCTCAGATGAGTTACACAACCTCCAGCTGGCCACACACCATTTCAGTTCCAACGCTAACTAGATCCCACAGCGCAGCCTAGTTTGGTAAAACACTCTGTTTTTTAGCTGCATGTACCTCAAAAACGAACCCAAAAACTATGAAAACAGGGCCATCCTTTCGAGCCTTCAAATGTCACCACTGGCTTAAAAGCAGAAGACGAGACGTCACTGTAATGAGCAGAGGAGGGGAGTGCCAAGGCTTACGTAACTCATGAAAACACTAGCCGACTCAACAAGTAGGTAACAGGCCTGCACTGGTGTGTGTGTGAGTGTGCTGACGGCTTTCCAAGCGAGCGCTTACCTGTGTGAGTGCGCTGATGTGCTTTCAGGTGGGAGCTCTTGGTGTAAACCTTGCGGCAGCCGTTGAAGTGGCAGCGGTGCACCCTCCTCCTGCCGTCTGGTGAGGCGTCCTCCCCGCCGGGGGTGCTCATCTTCTCCGAGCTCTTGCCCATGCTGCTCCGCGCCTTGGCAGGCACGTGCACCTCCGTCTGGGCCACCCCCCAGGTGGCCGCGTTACCGCAGACCTCGTGCGCCGCCTCCGGCGAGGACGGTGGCGTGCTGATGACCGAGGAGCTGAGGTGGCCCGAGCCGGACATGGCCGAGCCCAGCGGGTTGGAGGCGAAGCTGTGCGTGGGCGAGAGCTCCTCCGAGCTGTCCGAGGCCTCGCTGCTGGCGTCCGAGTTGAGGCTGTTGGTCTCGGAGAGGTGGCCGTCCTGATTGTCATCCTCCGGGAGGTGGGGGATGGGAGCTCCTGTCTCACTCTTGTCCCCACAGGCCAGGATTAACTTGCTCCACAGGTCCTCCTGACCCTCAAACTTGAGGTCAGATGCGGAGACGTAGGGCTCGCTCTGCAGGTAGCGCTCAAACTCCAAGCATGTCTGATGTGGGTTGGAGTGGTTGGGGGGAAAAGAAGAATACAGAAAAAAATGAACATGTGCAAAGACATACTGAGAGAGTGCCAAGATGACAGAGTAGGAAAGATCAGTTCAGGACACCATGTTGCATTTGAATCCCTTAAGTAACCACAAGCTTACTGGAAATAACACCGCATTTACTATTGATGAGGTACAATGTTCCCAGTTGCTTGGGAAGAAAATGGTTGAGGTTAGCTAGGGTGAACCAAAAACACGCGTGCGCAGGGTGCATACACAAGCATGTCCTACTGATAATGTTCACCTACCAAAAATGCTGATTTTATGTGATCAAAAGGCAAACTGACAATGGATTGATGAAGTCAGTGTTTTGTTCTGTATTTACTTTATGGTATCTGTGGCACTGCGTGACTCATGCAGTCATTGTACATCCTTTTAAGGAAGCTACAGAACTTCCTCTGTAACCTCGCTCACGCCAGTTTCCTCATTCAAATGGACTGACGTGGTAGGCTTCCTCTAACACAGGTCCTCTTGCTAGAAATGAATGAATAAGTGGTATAGGTCTATGTAAACTGGCTTCAAGTCTACGACATTTGACCCATTTGACTGACTCGCGTTGATTCGAAGCACTGGTAGAGATACGTGCCCCAGGCTGAAATCAAGGGTAAATTTTCCACACTCTTACCCAATATTTTCCAGTTACACTAGTATCTAATCATGTGTGTCAACGGTGAAGAAGACCCCTTCAATTCTTACTACTTGATGTAAAACGGAAATAAGTATTACTATTGTCTACAAAGGTTGCTTGATTCGCAAGTAGCGTACATTACAGCCAAGAGATAGCTTTCCAAAGAGTGCAACGACGTCCAGTGTCCAGTGCACGCATCTCTGTAGGCTACAAGCAAACCTTATTATGTGGACCTGAGCACGTATCTCGGGAGATGTTTAAATATCTGTGATGGCAGAGAAACACAACTTGGCACTATGCCCAAATCGCAAAAAAGACTGAAATAAACTACTTGGATCGGGTTCAATTACGTAGTCCATTGCAACAATCTAAAATCTAAAACAACAACAAAAAAATGCAGCCAGCATTTACCACTGATACTTTTTCACAGGCTTTCGTGATTAAATAACTGGTAAGGTAAATATAGATGTGTGACATTAATCTGTCATAAGTCAGAGACCGTTTGCTGCGTACATTTCCGGATTGTCAACATTTTGAATCGCAACAACTTCAGTAAGCTACAGACCGTTAATCAACGGATTTACTCCGCAAACCAAATTCATGTCCAACAAGCCTTCGGAAAAAAACGCACCTCATGTAATTTAACATATTTTGGCATGTGTCTGTTTATCGACATCTGTGGAGATGCCATAATAATCTTATAGCCTAGAATATTAGCTTAAAATAACGCATTAAACACTTTCAATGAAAACGCGTGAACACAGTCTATTGAGTGACATGGCTGCAACTGAGATTGTTGTCTCGCTGCGATAACTTTGCGTTTACTCGAGTGATTTCTTATTTGAACGCCACCGATTAAGCTATTGCAGTTTACACGTACGTGGTGGCGGAGTAAACCCACTTGAAAGTGTAGCCAGCTCACGTCGCACGTCTACGCTATTGTAACAGTGTAACAAATTAATTGCTTGCGCGATGCAGTTCCAAAATACATGTAGCTTGCAAAACACCTTACATGCCAGCTTTGGTGGTTTCAACTTCCCTATTGCACAGACGCAATGCTTTCTTGTCGTGTTCCTAAAATTTCAAACATTTACTGAGAATGACTTATCAGCAACCAGAGTGTAAATCACAATTTAAATAAAATATTGTATTTAAGGCCTACCTGCTGCCAATATTCCTCAAGGGATGGCAATGCCGAGAAATAACCAGTGTCATGAACAATTTGAAGCTCCTGGAAAATGCTGCACATTGGTAGAACATCCATTTTAAATCCCCAAAGTGTCTAGGCTAAATATCACCTAACAAAATCAAATCTCTTTCTGGAATCAGGATGACAACGGCCGCTGTCTTGACTGAAGAGTATCCTGATGAGTGCACATGCAATGGCAGTGAAGTGTATTTCACTCAAAAGTCCTCCAGGTCCTCCGTCGCTGAGATCACTGTATTTGCAAACACTGAACTCAAAGCAAGATGTGCGCTCAGTAAACTTCCCTATTCAAACCTCGCAGGCTGCCTACAGACTCGTGACAGAGTTACGTTTAAAACGTTGACCAATGATCTCAGACTGTGTTGCCCGCGCGCATATGATATCACCTTCGACCAATTACGGCTGTCGACTGACATAAGTTCTTCCCATGGCCTTCATGATTGGTGTAATTCAACTTCACTCCTGCACGGCAATTGGGTGACTATTTTTAGAACTGTATATAAGCCTGTGTGCAGCGTCTGCTTTGCTTCTGTCTTTAGACGAGCTCCGTGGTCGGCGAAAGAGTGTCATACATCGGTATTTCGCCACAGAGAGCGCTCTCCTTCCACAGCGCCGAATTCTTATTTTGGCAACCCGAACGTCCGTGTTGCGTAGTAGACTGAGTGGTGCACTTAGAAAGCAGACGAAAACGGTTAACAAACAAGAAACTTAATCTTAACAAATCACTCGAATTAAAAACTTAGTGACAGAGATTAATAAAAACAAACTTTATGCAAGAATGATCTGACTTGTGCAACTTATCATACTGGCCTGAGTCTAGTGTGGTGAAATTCCACAGACGGTGCCAAATGTCACTTTGCAAACGACTGAAATTCACACTGGTAAGTGAGAGTAAGGAGGTACAGGTCCATAGATAGGCTGCTGTGGAAAGCTATCCCTTCCACATAGCACACTTTGAGTACTTGACAGGAAAGTGTTTATATTTGAGGGAAAGTGACCCTCCAACCTTTTACCATGTGGTCATGGCTGGCCACATTTGCTGTGCCTGTTCAGCACTTGCCAACACAACATACAGTACTATTACTTGATTTTTATGTGCAGTTAAGGATTTATGTAAGTTTGAACACAAAAAAATTAGTGGGAGTGGGCCTAGCTTTGTCCACATCTTTGTGTATGCTCTAAGTATAGTAAGTATATCCTCTAAGACACTTGAGATGACTTGGGTATACACAACATCCCTAAATTCAGCATAGTCTTGAGTTAGGGATGTGACCAATTCTGTTTGTATTCATCAGCAACATGCCAAATTTCACCAAGCAAACGCATACCCACTGCTACTCACTAAAACACTGCAAAATCTCCATCATTTTGTCCTTTGCATTATGTTGTGAAAATACTATTTTGTGAATGTGCTTAAATGTGACCAAAAATGTTTATTTTCCTACAGTTTCTCAAACTGTAGGATGAAGTTGATTTACAATTCCGCAAGCCTGTGCTTTCATATTCTCAGTTAAAGAGCAATGTGACGAGCAACATTTCCAGAACAGAATGCCATTGTTTTGAAGTGGCAGTATGGTCTAGTGCTAACCCCAGGAGAACTGAGTGTCCATTGTGCCTCTCTGCTGTGGGCATATTTGTAGCTCACAGCATCTGATTTGGTCATATGCTGATGTCTTAGTAGCTGGAGCGCTCCGACTGGACGGTCCATTTAAAGGAATTCCAGTCGTCTAAAAAGGAAGTAATGTCAGTGTTAATCTCAGCAGGGTTTGGATGTGCCAGAAATTGCCAATGCCTGACAAGCACAGCAAATGAAAGAGAGTACTGAGGACAGAGACTTCCTTTGAACCACTACAGTGTGTGGGGATTTGGGCATCAGTGTCCTTTGACACAATAACTGGATACACAGTATGCTTGGTTGCCCTGCTCTCCAGATACTGTGGTTTCAGTTTTTGTGGCATGTTATGGAAAATTGTACTGTATCAGTCATCAAAGTGACTCACAGTCGGCATAGCAACACTGTTGCTTGTCCTAAGGCAGCATGAGGTCAGAAGCTCAGTGGCCTCAGCCTGTGGAGGGAGCAGGTGAAAAAAAAGGAGCAGAGGAACCAGGCTTCCCTGGAATACACTGCAGGCTGACATGACAGCTTTTATCTTTCTCAGTCCTGGAGCTCTGTCATCATTATGCGTCGCTCCCCCCAGCAGTAGCCACAGGGAAGAACAATTACATGATGACCCATTTTAATGCATCATTGTCAGTGCAATCAGTGAGTTGTTTTAGCTTTATCCCCCAACCTCCTTTCCTTGAAGTGATGTGCACTGCAGACTTTCGTTTGTCAACCCAGCCTCTATCGATGAATGTCTGTGAAACAACCCGTGCTAATGACTTTTAAAGCAAAGTTGTTCCCTATACACAGTGTCTATGTATGGGTCACCAGATCAAAAACAAGGGGAACTGGTACACATATGCAAATAGACCCCAAGACTGATTATTCCTGAAATAGCACAGGCAAAGGGGAGGCCATGCATTTCCAATTGGATCTGGTGGACCGAGAAAATGCTCACAAATAGCTGTGGTTAATTGAAATGGGACTCCTTCCAAAGGCTTTTGTTTTAATCTTAATGTCCAAAGAGTGATGGCCTATTGGACTGTTTGGTCTTCATGCAGTGCTGGGGTACACTACACATGAGCACAGGAACAACATGGCCTTATGCGTGAAAATTTTGATCGTTATGGCCCAAAAGTGGTGCAGAAAAACTGAATGAAAAATCGCCCATACTTGAACAGATTTAGTAAGATGAACATAAGTTTTATGCTTGTATTGCCTTGTTATTTATTGCTGACAAGCTAGCACAGTCGATATTTTCTTTCCCGCAAATTATCAATAAATAATTCATTTTTTTTGAAGTACGTGTGACAAAGACACATTGCTTTTTGTGAGCATATCGAACAATTGCCGAAGCTTAAATAAAATGAAAATAAAGTAATTGATTGGAAATCAATGCAGTTACATCTATCATTTCAGGGAGGGGATTGAGAGAGAAGGGGGTAGCGCAAGCAGGGAGAAGTCAATATTCATTTTGATTTAACAAATCATAAATCAGAGTAGTTTCATCAGATGATGTTGCAGAGGTAATCATTGCCTACTTTAGGTCTTACTATATTCAAGGCTATGTCCTCCTTGATGAGGGGATTGTTTGTCCCACTTTGGACAACCAGTCACTGATATGCACTGAGGGCTGGCATCTTGTTGCTCTGTCAAACCTGTGTCAGAGCTGAGACAAAGGGATTTGCAAGAAATCGACTCCAGCGTGGGGGCCAGCAAATCAAAAAAGTAATTTGCCTTGCAGTGACTCTTGACCTTGTGTATTATAGGTAGTTTGAGCCTATATGTGTTTGAGTAAATCTCAGAGGAGAATAACAAAAAAGCCTGTTACATCATGATTATGTGTAGAAGAAAGATACAGGTAAACATATCCAAATAAATATGTCTTAAAACAGCTCTTTCACTTGTGAAAAGTATTTTAATGTAAAATAATTTCTTGGCAGGTTTTATTAAAGTGACATGGTGAAAAATTGTGATGGAAAATCCAAAGTTCTGTGCTGAATCTAAAAGACAGTTGAATGGTCATTGTTGCATGGGTGCCAAATGTTTGGGGATTGTGTGTGGTTGTTTTCCTCTATGACTCAATGTGCTTAAAAGCCCAGCCTTTATTTCAGGAGAAGGAATGTTAAGTATTTTATTATGTGCACTAGTCCTCTGTGGGAACCTGGCCCCTCTCTCTTTGTGTGTGTGTGTGTGTGTGTGTGTGTGTGTGTGTGTGTGAGTGAGTGTGTGTGTTTGTGGTTGGGGGAGGCATTTATCAAATGCATGGTGTAAACACTGACCTAACCCCTGATTAGAGACTGACTGCATGGGACTTTAGGGAGAGGAGTCTGGTGAGGTTACCATGACCATGAACACCATGAGTCTGGGCTGGAATTTGAACATAGACACTAGCTCCTAAACAATGACCTGCACACATACTAGGACCAGTGGATATTTCAAAGAAGTCATGCCATGTGAAAATGTACTGTAGATATAACACATGTCCTCAGTTTTTCCAGATGACATAATTAACTGGAATTCATTATTGTTTTTTTTTTATTTAATCTGAGTGTAGAACATTATGAATCGCTTAAAGTGGATATAAGAATGCATGTGCACAGTGGTGGACGATATGCGGAAAAAAAGTTCTTCTAGTCATCTTTAGCGCCTAAAGGAGCTTGTTTTACGTGTGATGAATCCGCCTATTAGAGAGCACTTTAAATGAGCATTGGGAGTGCAGTGTGTTTGTGTGTGAGAGAGAAAAGCAGATCTATCTGCCATTAGATCTAATCCAGTGCATCCGAGTAACCCTTCCCCCTCTCCCCCATGTCATGTCTCTATCTGAACGAGCGGGTCTGCCAGGGAGCCCAGTGCCCAAGGGGCTCCTCGTCCTCTCGCTTCCCAACAAAACCGTCTCTGCTGCTTATCTGCTATCTACGCTCACATCTATGGGCTATCACTACAATCAGTGCTGCTGGGGGAGTGGCCTACGCTCTTGATTGGCACTCACAAATGTAAACATTAAGATGTCTTCTAAACAAATTTCTTTAGGAGACTGGTCAGAATGTTGTCATCAATATTGTTGTTGTACTTGCTATTGTTATATTTCATTGTTTGTTTTAGCACACTGAGAGAAGTGAATTTCTGGTTGGTCAGGAAAGGATCTGCTCAGCTGTGATTCAGTGCAGGTAATCAGAAAAGCTGAATGTAAACACATTTATTTGTGATTTGTTTGATTTCTTTTCATTTGTACATTGGCCCTACTCTTTTTTGTTC
>JAVQKI010261126.1:0-12258 GCA_036025975.1 Nematalosa erebi
TTTTTACCAAGTATCCCTTATGGAGTCTTGATCATTCCCCTTCAATTAACTAAAGTTACTATTCCATTGGTACAGCTGTAGATACACTGCCTGCATGACACAGTGGTGACAATCACATACATGAATAGGAATTCCCATTGTGGATGATCTATGTTCTAGAGACATTCTGTACTTGGTTTGGTTTCTATTTCTTTAAGGAAACTGTTAGACTTGCTTTCCCTTAGGGATATTTTCCACAGGCTCACCAAGAGTAACTGAAGATGATAAAAAAACCCAACTTCATGACGTGACAGAAGACACTCAACAGAGTCTTGACATCGCCCCGAATCAAGACCCATTAAGACGAGCCACCAGGTGAAACCAGAGCAGGTGGGCACATCAGACATGACCGAGATAGAGGGATGGAAATATATATATATATATATATATATATATATAAATATGTAGAGAGAGAGAGAGAGAGAGAGAGGGAGAGGGAGAGAGAGAGAGAGAGAGATGCAGTCACAAAGCAGCTCACCGGGTCTGCTTTTTATATTCTGACACATGGACGCATTTGGTAACCATTAGAAGCATTAGAGGGGCTCTGGAAAGGGAAGTTGGCCCGTCTTCAGAGTGAGCTGGCTCTGTCAAGGGAAGCGGGCGGGCGGGCTATCGCCACTCACGGGCCCTCAAACTTCACAGTACCGTAGCTGCCGGGAGCAGGAAAAGACATGGAGAAGGATGATGGTTGGTGGTGGTGGTGGTGGTGGGAGGTTGGGCGTTGACGGAGGGTGATGAGGAGTTCAAGCCAGACAGACTGGGCTCACAAAGCCCCTGAAGAGTGGGCATCTCGGCCTCGGGACTGGCATGGAAACTGGACACACAGGCAAAGTCATGCCACACTGCACACCTGCACGGTCCTCACTGGATCTGGACAAGGAGGCCCGAGTGTGGGTGGGGGATACATTTCCCACAGAAGCCACCGCAGCGGCCATAGATCCTGGTGCCATCCTGTGCCAAAAACACCATAAAAAACCACAGGTGAGACAAAACCACATCAGAGAACAAAGCCTGGAAGCAAAACCTGTCCAACACCTGGGCATTTTATAATCTCTGGCTTTAGCCTATTTCAACAAAGTGAAAATACAAGATGTGCCCCAAAACAAATGTGAATGGCTATTGTGATGTCCAGGGAAAAGACCACAGTCATACCTCAGACCTGTGCACCTTCACTGTGACATAGTTGCCCTGGGAGACCCATTTGGTTGTTTCGGCGACCTTTAGACCAGTTCCAGTAAGGTTTATACTAAATTGGCCCTGTGGAAACAGCAACACACACACACACACACACACACACAGGTCTTAAAACTCTTAGGATAAACCTCCTGATAGGGTCACTGTGCATTTCCACACAGCATCATACACTGAATAGTGGGGAAAGATAAAATGAAGACGTGTCTCCGTGCAGACTAGGCTGCGCTTTGCCCACACATGCTTGAGATCTGTTCTCACGTTCTCCTCACAGCAAAGTGGGTGCATACTTTCAGGGAGAAAGACGTGTTGAGTGTGTGTGCGGTGGTAGGGTAGGGGGCGAGCAAATTGAGTTCTGACAGCTACAGCTCCATTTCATAAACTTCATACAAATCCCGAGGAAGCTGATCTTCCTAAGTGCTTTCACAACTGTGCCCAAACAAAAATCTCGTCGCAATTCTCCTCTCCAAAGTATTTCGTCTACTCAGCGTGAGGAACGTAGAAAACTGGTCAGTCTAGAGTGAGAGAGCAAGCAACTAAGCACCCCCCCTCCTCCTTGTGCCTTAAGTCTGAGCTGCTCGATGTTTGACACATGGGGAAACAGGATCCAGTTATCCCTTGGGTAACCCCCCACCTGCATATGGTTTGAGTGTGGTCGGGAGGTGGTCTTACCTGGGGGCATTTGGCTGCGCTGTAACAGTCTCCTGCTGTGGCGAAGGGCACAGGCCTACCAAGCACAGTCTGGGTGAACTGCAGGTCTGTGGCTACAACAACAACAAAAAAAAGAAACGCAGGGCCACATACTGTATAAGACCATGAAACAACCCTTTTTTTGCATGCAGAGAATTAAACAATGGTTCAGGAACATAATAGGGGGAGACAGAAGAAAGGGAAGAAAAGAAATATAAGTTAAAGGACAGCTAAAGGGGGGTAACTAGAGTGGCATGTGCAGGGTGGTTTCTGGGGCAACGACAGCATCCCAGCACCTTTTCCTCCCTCTCTCCCTCCTTCTCTCTCTCTCTCCCGCCCTATCCGGACAGTGCTTTGCTTTACTGTACAAGTCTTTGCCAAACAGGCTCCAGGCGCTTGAACTCATTACTCATCTTTCCTTCTTTCCATCCTTTTTTCATTTTCTTGCTCTCTCTCTCACTCTCTCTCTCTCTTGCTCTCTCTCTCTCTCTCTCTCTTTTCCAGCCTCAGCTAAAATGGAGATGTGAACCGTGTCGTAACAAGGCCGGCTGCAGTGGGAACATATGCCATCAAGAGTATGGTGTGTGTGCGCGCGTGTGTGTGTGTGTAAGTGTGTGCATATGCATAGGACCGGCTGAGTGTTTCCTGTATTCTATCTCACTTTGACAGTGTTTCCACTGTAGAGAGAGAGGCCTTCCTTCTCACGACTAATCATGGTTAATCCCCTCCACGCGTCACATGTGCGCTAACGAAAGACATGCTGCGCCAAAAAGGCAAAGGTGGGGCTCCTTCAGCTAATAAGCCATTATAGCTGCCAAGACTTGTATTTCACGGCCATTGTGAGTGTCTATGTGTACATGTATGTGTGTTTGAATGTGTATTTGAGTGTGTGCGTGTGTGTGTCCACGTTCTTGAATGTCCTGTCCTGTCCTGATGTGATGACTAAAAAAGGCCTCCATCACCAACCTACAGTAGAGTTTTGAGGCAGGAGGGCTAGTTTAGAAATGCACCAGTCCATCTTTGCTAATGGCGAGGGCCTGGGCACAGACAGGGCTGAGGGCAGATGCAGAGCAGTGGCCAGTGTGTGTGTGTGGGGGGGGGTTTATTCTAAAAACTAGACTATGTTAGACTAATATACATTTGTTTCAATTGGAATAAATGTATTTAGATTCAAAGAAATATCACAGTGGACACTTGAACAGCTTCACCACGCAATCTTATCAGCAGTGAGGCGCAGTAATGACTCACTCATAATACGCATGGAACTGATGTCCAGCCGCACCCTGCTGAAGAGAGTGTAGCCCGCTGCAGGGTAGTCGGTCCTGCACTGGCAGTCCTGCTTTCTGCTGCCATTGAATGGACATTCAAAGGGGTTCTGGAGCCTGATGGGACACATACAGATGTTAGGGACAACAGCAGAGACTATGACACAAAGAGGTGTAAAACAGTCTGCACAATGTTCAAGTACCATCATAAATGTCACTGTTGACAGCTTAAGGCAACAGGAATAACTCAGAATACTGTACTATGGATGGGATTTGTCAGTAATGAAACAATAAAACATACCTGTATGCATAGACCTCAGAGAAATTGTCTGTCTGGCCACTACGAAGTGTGATATACTCCTTTGGGAAACTAGTGTGCATTTCAGCACAATATACCTATAAAGAAAGGAATGGTATTCAGTGATGATGATGTTCAAGACTACAACTCAAAGCAAAGTATTATGTATATGTAAAGTATATGTGTACATATACGTATATGTACATAATGTCACAGAGATGATTTGTGAGATGCTTTGACCACAAACCTGCAAAATCCGGGATTTGATTTTCAGGTAGTGTTCACCATCCTTCCTCAAGCCTTCCCTCATCTGGACCTCTCGGCATGTGGAGAACACCTCACCTGCGAGGACCCCACAGACATACAGTAAAGCATCATGACTGCAGAATGCCGACAGCAATCTGAGTTCAGCAGGAACATTTGTGATGTGTGGTGTTGAGCGTGTCTGCATGTACGTGTACACAACGCTGATTAAGTGCTTTGGTGTGTGTACTCCCAACGTTCCTTTAACAGAGGAAATCTCTGTTTATTTATCCACCCCCCCTCTCGCGCTGTTATTTCTGTGTGGTTCACAGACAGATCTCTCCCGTTTCCTGATTGGCATTAATACTTTCAGTTGCCGATGGCCGCCAGAGCCCGAGCATATCATTTTAATTTCGCCCATGCTTGACTTGGCGGGGGAAATTAGGGCCCAACGCTCCAGCAGATTCCCTGAGCCGTGTCCAAACATCCCCAGAAACGTGGGGAGTAAGCCTGTGAACCTTGGCTTGCTGCCCTCTACCCTCGCAGGGGGTCAAACAGCGAAGGCCGCCCAAACAGATTTGGCGAGAGCGAGCCTACGATCCTCTCACTGTTATCAGACCTTCAACCCCGAGGACGGGGCGGGTGAGAGGGTGGTATTTATTGCTTCAAAGCCTATTTGCCCTGGAGCGGAGGGGGAGGCTAAGCTTAAATTACACTCAACGTGCTAACATCCAAACAAGATCCCTTCCTGGCCTGGCGTCCCTATGCAGCCAATTAAGTTCTATTACAAAAGACATTCCTTCATGCAAACAAATTATAGCAACAGCTGACACAGGCAGATCTGTGCTATTGTATGTGTGTACTTCATAGAGTGGCCAGCAAAAGAAAGTGAGCTGCTGGAGCAAACTGGTCAGGAGTTTGCAGCGGAAGTGGTGGTGTGCAACAACAAGCTCAACAACAAGTGTGTATGTGTGTTGGGCTTACATTCTCTCAAGCGGCAGGCAGCTCTAGACTCGGGCCTCTCGGAGGGGCTGCAGCCCTTGGATGGGAGGTGTTTAGAGGTCAGGCATTCCACTCTCCGCTCCATCATCCCTGCACCACACGTCTGAGAGCACTGAGAGGTTATGAGAGACAGAGAGAAAGAACGAGAGAAAGAGAGAAAGAATGAATGAAAAAAATATCACTCTTCCTTTTAATGTCAAAGAGAGTAGCAAAGACTTGAGTTTGAACAAGAATGTCCCTGACATGTCTCTGCACTGCTACATAGATGAAGTAAAAATTGGGTAACATTCATTCAAAAGGCTTCTTCAGTTCTGGCCTGGACCAGGAGATTTATCTGGGTGCAACTGTGAACTGGAGATCACACCCCTCATCATGTGACAATGGGTCACATGGATCAGTCATTGATATAAATAGCATAGTCAATGGGTGAGATCGAGATCCATCTCCAGGCCAGCACTGAAGAAGCCTTTTGGATGAAAGGTGTAACGTCTTCACACTCCAAAGAAAAGTCCTGTTGCTGAGTACTGAGTACCTTGACTATCATGACCTGGATGAATGAGAATCTTCACAGACATATTGGGCTGTAATGACAGAAGCTCAATGCTTGAACTCGTGACTGATGGTTATACTGTACCTTGCTCCATGGGCCAACTTTCCAGTAAGAGGTGGCAGGGCATTCTGTGATCTGGCACTGCTGGGTGTCCAGAGGCCGGGACCCTGGGCACTGGGGGTGGGCAGAGAGAGCCTGGGCAGTGTAGGGGTGTGGGTCGGCAGGTGAGAGCCCTGCTGAACAGGACACCATCCTTCGCTGATACCCGACGCCACAGCTGACTGAGCACTACAGTGGACATAGACATACAGTATTGACCTCCTGACATTTGAGATGCATCTCATAAATGATTTCCACATTTAAACATCTGTGTGTTCTTCTTGCTGGTTCATAGCTCCAGGAGAACAGGAGTAGTTTACACAAGTACTAGTCCACACTGATACTTATATAATGCAGCTCTGGAGAGGGCCAGTGACACTACAATGGAATGTTTGGCTAACCTGTGTCCATGCTCCGGTCATCCACATGTACTGGCAGGGGGATCGGTGACAGTGCTGTTGGATGGGGGGCTTCGTTAAGGGGTCACACATGCTGTTTGAAACAGGGTTCATCCTTGTGTCCACACACAAGATGTTGCGGCTCCTCATCCCCATGCCACATGTTGCATTGCACTGCATAGGAAACACAGAGACAAAATATTCTAAACAACCGTTCTATGCAACATGGACCAAATCACAAGCTGTTCTGAGCAAGGCTAACAACACCAGGAAGCACATGGTGTGTATTAATAACAGTATAAGCCATCTGTGGGGATGATCTGCAGTAGCACTACACAACCACAGGGGGCAGTGCTGCATCATTTGTAAGCCTTGGCCTCTGCAGCTGCCAGCCAGCTGAGGACAAGGATGAGAAGTCACCAAGTAGAATATAGAGCAGTATGAATTTATTGGTAGTGTGTAACTTGTTGGTATTGTTGCTTAAAATGACATACAAAAGAGTCTGTTCCATCTTATCCCTTTCCTAAAATCTGGTAGTAAATACTTATTCATGATCATAATAATTGACTGTGTCTCCAGCGATGTAGATGGCATCTCACCCCATAAATGATTCCTGTGGCATACTGAGTCATATGCTAGGGGGAGAATGGCACATCAAAACAGACACAAATTCCTTAGAAGTCCCTAAATGGCACTCCATCTTTTGTGTCCTAAGCCTCAAAGACACAGCTGAGACACACATACACGCAGGATGAAGAGGGAAGGAAAAGAAAAGAGTCTCTGGGCTTGCTGACATCACTCCATTCACAATCTAGGACAGATACTTATCGGCGCTTTGAGCTCCTCGTCTCTGATGTATCACATGATGATGTTATCGTTTTAAGCCCACAGCTCTGACACAGGGGAGAATTAAGCCTCCTCTGTGTGCCCTCTTTCTCTCTCTCTCTCCCTTACTCCTCTTCTTTTTTCTTCTCCTACCCAGTGGGGGTCTCTGGGAACTCTGGCAATAACTGTATTTAATGGCACAATTAAACGCTTTCTGCCCCACACACAGCTAATGAGTGATATCAATTAAGTGTGCACAGTAGGCCTTGTGGTCTGCCAATTAATGAATGAACAAAATTACGACCCAAGCGATAAAAACTAAATGATGCTTCAGGACGAGCAGCCTGGAATGTCTCGGCTTCCAAACTTTTCCAGATAATCTTCCTGCTACCACATGTGGCTGCATGGCTAAGATTGCAGACATCGCTTTCAAGCCGGTGCGTCTGCACGCAAGACAGAATCTAGACCCATGGGCATGCTAGGCTGAGGAGAGAAGCGAGGGAGCGTGGCGCACGTCCCTCTCTGGCTCCTATTCAAGCCTAAGGGCGGACCAGACAAAACAAGAGCCAGCCAGTACAGTGAGGTTTCGCCAGGACTGTCTGATGTGTGTCTGTCTGAAAAACCTCAAAGCTGAGCCGGGGACTTGATGCCTTAAGAATACTCACATCATGCCACTCCTCTGCGGCCCACAGGTAGTGGTGGCAGTCTGGGGACAGGCAGGGCTGAGATGCGGCTGGTCGCAGACGGGCATCACACAACTCCGCAGAAACTCGGCCAGTGCCCTTCAGTCGGCAGTACACCTCTCTGCTCTGGACTCCGATTCCACAAGTGACAGAACACTGGGATACACACACACACAAATACACACATACATAGAGGGAAGTTGTGAGAGACATGTTTCTTAAGAGAAACAAGTGACCTCCCAATGAACTCAACTAGTGATGAAACAGATATCAAGCTTTTCTGTAATATTACAGAGTGAACAGTTGTCATGTTGCCAGAAGAGCATTATTTGATTGCATTTTGATATTCACTTTGAACTACTTTGAACTACATGCTTTTTTTTAAGAAACAACCCCCCTATTTAGTCTTGGCCTCATCTCAAACATAAAAGCAATGTTTGTAAACAACGTAAGCTATGACCTTCCTATCTTCTTAAACACAACTGGTGTGTATTGTCTGGTGCAGTCTGATCCACAGTTCACACACAGGTATATCAACTCTTCAATCTCTTTGAAGCTGCATTTTTATAATTATGCCTGCACTGCTCCCACTGGTGTCTACCTGATTAAACTCTAGTGTGCTATAGGAACAGAATGGAACACTCCCAACAACATATGGCACGTCCTCAGGCAGGACTGTATAAATATGCTTGGTAAAAGTGAGGTAATTGCATACAGATGTTTTTCAAATGATTTTACATCTCATGCACTTCAACTTGCTTTACGTTGCGGTTGATCTGGAATTTAGCTTGGAACAAACACAAAGAATATTGCGGGAAATCTGACCTTGGCTGAGCATCAAATCAAATGGTTTTAACATGACATCAAATAGCATGTAGTAATGATGTGAGGTTAAATATGAAGTAGAGAATGCTATATTAAATGCATATAGCATGATTTATGATATTGACTGCTGTTTTAGACTTTCATAAAGCCCTTCTTTTTTTTAAGCAAACACACTGATAACATATGTTTAAGGGTAATGCCATTGGAAAGTGCCGGCACACATTATTTGACAGTTTTATTTTCTGCTGGAGAGAGTCTGTTGCCTAGCTGCATGTGTTTGGGCTGAATGATCCTGTAGGAGGGCTAGGCTGTGTTTGGGTTCTCTGTGATGATGAGCTGCCTGAGACATTAAAGGATAGACTCTCATCCACTCTGTTTCTCAGGAGAGAAAAAGAGTGAGAAGAGCTCAATAGCGAGAGGCGCTGTAGGCAATCCCCCGCGGCCCCCCACCATCCCATTTAACTCTCACCCACCCAGCCATCTCACCTCTGGCTGCATGGCTGCTGGAAGGGCCTAACAGTGGGTGCTGAGGTTTTCTAAAGTTGTCACAGGCATGGATGTTAAGATATAAAACATGTCTTTATGCTCTACTTGTGGATTTCATGGTTTACACTGGTATGTGGAGGGAGGTGATTGTTTCCAGACGGGCAGGGAGTGGTAAGTGAGAGGCCCCCCACTGGTGATAGAGAGCAAGAAAGACAGAGAGGCAGACAGAGACAGAGACAGAGAGAAATTGTGACCTCAAGAAGGTAATGAAAGGTACCCTCGCACACCCAAAAAGGATTTCACAGACATGCTTCAGAAACAGGTACGGTCGCTCTATGCTACACCTCAGGTCAACCTAGGCTCAAACCACCCACACACTGTCCTCTCTCACCTGGCCTGAGGTCGCAAACAGCGAAGACACAGATACCGGTACCTTATCCATTTAGTTCCTCCTAATTGATTTTAGTTCTCTAGGTCAAAGATGAACCTAACCCCACACCACTCCCCACCCCAGGAACTGGCCCTTGGTGGCGGATGTCCTAAGTGTGTGGTCGGCTCCGTCCTGACTCTGACCTTCCCCCTCAACGTGGCCTACTGACCCAACGGCTCTGCCTACAACAGCTTGTAACGTTAGCCTGCTGGGATGTCCAAAGGCAACACTTCTTGCTTCACACAGTTGGGGTTTTCGGTCTTTAGGGATTAAAAGCATCTTTCTGAAATCCTAAGATTCTGAAGTTTTCCTGGCTGTTAATAGTGCGTTTCAACATATTAAGTTGAAAATACTCTTGTACAAAAATCAATTACTTTGTCTCAGGGTAACACAGCAAAATGGGTACAGAAATTTATCTTTAAACCTTATATAGACTAGTTCCACAGTAGATGCAGCATGGTCATCTCTTTCAGGAGAATTAAAGGAAACAATTCTTTCCCCTTTTGAAGTCGAAGAATGAATTTGACATTCATTTTTCACATTCTGGATGAGTTGATTCAAGGTGGGGTGGTGGTAGCGTATCGGAACCTGGCTAGTGTGCTAGCAGCCTGAAAAGTTGTGGATTCTAATCCCGACTGCCACTTTTGTGCTCTTGAGTAATGCCCTTAACCCTAAGTTGCTGTAAGGTAGACTGGACCTGAACAATTGATAGTTGACAAATGTAAGTTGCTTTGGATAAACTACAATTTATGCTAAATGCATAAAATGTAAGATACAAGGAATAATTTCCCATGTATCATTTTGTTATAAGAAATATATATAAAAAAGTGTAATGCAAAACAGCACTCCCTGTCCCATGGCCCAGATAACACTTGAGAAACAAACTTGGCAGGTTATTAGAGGTATCCTCGAAAGAGAGTTACATGTGCGCACTCCCAAAATATTTGGACACTAAGATACACAAATCAAGTGCACTGTGTAAAAGGCAATGTAAACCTTGTCTGTAATGTTTAATGCACGTTTGTGGAGGAAAAGCTATGTGCACAATGACCCAAACATATCTGTCGGACATCTGGGGCATGATGACCCACTTGGACAGGGAGACCTCCAGCTGGTGGTAGCTTCAGGGCTAGCTGGTATTTTGGAGCAGCAAGGAACACATACCTCCCTCCACCTGTTGGCTTTCCAGCTGGGGCATGCCCCAGCCCTGCAAGCCTTCTCAGTCCTGGGTCTTGACAGATGACTGCAGTGCTCGTTCTCTATCTGGGTGAGGTTCTGGTGTACGCAGATGACGTCTCTCTGCTTGGTCCCTCGACCACAGGTCACAGAGCACTAGAGGGGAAGGAAAAATATAAATTTCAGGTTAAAGACATTGACAGTTCATATAGGTGGGGATTACAATGGGCTACAGTCCCATCTTACACAAACATACAACATATAGTGGAAGTTGTTTGACCACGAGTCTACTTCAACATTACAATATTAGCCAGTCATAAAAATCTGCACATCTTGGTACCTCTCACAAATATCCACATCAAAGAGTTACCTGTGACCTTTGAAATAAGATCCACTGTAACTTTTCCCAGCAATATAACTCAACCAAACACTTTTAGTTGACCTAATGATGACAGGCAAAAATGAACTGATCCCTCTGTGGTTGTCTCCAGAGTTGAAATGGTTGAGGTACAGTATGGAGCTTAAGTCAGAGGGAAGGATTCTGAGACTAAAGCCTTGAAGCATAGATAAAGCTCAGCCATCATCTGGTTTCAATAAGGGGGTAATAATACTTAAGAGAAGCTATAGAGGAGGGAGCGAGCAAGAGAGAACGAGACTGAGAGAAAGGGAGGGAGAGCGAAATGGAGATAAAGAGAGTGAGATCCTGATGATGGGCACAGTAAATAAAAATATTCTAGACTTTTCCATCCAGACAGCAATTAGGGCCCAGCTATTCCTGCTCAACCATGGCTGCCCTGACACAAAGCAACTCCAAAACAGTCTACATGGAATATGGAGGATGTGTATTGCTGGCATATTTTCCAGTCCAGATAATAAACATAATATATCTTTGTTGATCAATTATGACGACAGAGCATTGCATAAGACTAAACAGATGCATTTTCTCGCCGGCCTCATTGTGAGATCTTGGTTGATCTTGGTGGTCCAAACGATTACATTTAAACTATTACTTCATTTTCTGTAATTTAAGTACGCAGCCTTCCTTCATTCTTTTTCCCTCTCCAATTGCCTTTCAGCGCTCCAATAAACAAAACTGTACCATTAAAAAAACAGGACTGGATAATCCTTTTCCCCTAAGTGAAGAAGATGTGAAATGCAATAAAAAAGCAGGTTAGTCTGACTCTCCTGCTCCAATATTCTCCCATGTTCTGGGCTTCTCTGAATCCAGCTTTCAGTGTTCAGCTATTTCTGCCTTCTCAGACAACACTTTTCATTTCCTACACAGAGCCGAGGGCTTGTGGTTTGAACCACACACATATCATACACAGACAGTAATTACAGAGGCATTTTAAACACAGGGGCTGTGTCAGCTGATGGTGCACATCAAAGGAAGACTGTGATAAGTGATTGATCCCCAACACGCCAGGCACACAACAACACTCTGCCTCCCCTTCACCACAGATAAAGCTGAGACAAGCAAACATGTTGATAAGGGTATGGTAGAGGTAAGCTCCTCCTCATGGCCGTAAAAAAAACGAAGGGGGAAGGGAGAGAGAGCAAGAAAAAGAGAGAGAGGAAGAGAAAAAGAGAGAGAGAAGAAAAAGAGGGGAAAAAAGGAAATCACAGCCATACAGGCAGTGCTTCTCCACCAAGCCCTATCTGCAGTGGGAGAAGACGTTGTGTGGCAGTCTGCTCCTCCCTCTCTCCAAAGGGCCCCATCTGTCTGCCATTAGTCCACCAGGGGCTGGTACCGGAGCACTCAGAAAAGCTGGCAGAGTGTGTGGGATCAGAGGACAGTTTCACCTCCATGACCAGGGCACAGAGGATGGGGGCAAGGGCAGCCACCTCAACCCAACTCACACGGACACAGAAAGCACACAGCCATGCTCACTACCCTGGAAGGTAGGTCAACTGCACTAGAATATAAAAGCTGAATTGTATTGTACAACAAACCTATTACGCTCTTGCTTGTGCTTGGAATGTAAATACAATATTTTTTTTAATTTGCTATATGTAAAAAGTTATACTGTTACATACTTATATGCTGTATGCTTACAG
>JAVQKI010261162.1:0-10397 GCA_036025975.1 Nematalosa erebi
AGCCAATACATCACTTTTTAATGTCATATGATTAGGCTACATCTCATTAATTGTTGTCACTATGAAATCATCAAAGTGCTATACCCAACTTAATCAGGCCTATATACAAACAGAGATAATGTCTTCTGGGATTGAATAACCATACAGATGATAATCATTCACACAGACACAACTGAGACAGACACATACTCTCTTATCTCTCTCATACACACAGATACGTGAAATTCTAAATTGACTGAGCTCTGGGTTTCCATTCATACAGCCTACAGTATTTCCAGACATGAAACCTGAATCAGCCCCAACCAACTTTGAACCATGTTACATTTCCATACTAATTGACATCAGTGTGGCTCAGAAGTCTGTGGCCTTAACACACATAAGAGCACTTTGTGGAAGATTGAGATTTACTCCATGATTGCACTAAGTAGCCTATTTGGGAGGTTGACATAATGGAAATATTATACAAGTTAAGACATGAGATTTGTTAAACCCAAAATGATATACACAATATACATTTAAATATATAGCATGTATTTAAAACGATAAAACATTGTATTATTTGGCTGTGAAGCAGGTTTTAATTTTTAAGAGAATAACTTAGAGAATTTCCCAGTGTACATCAGAAGCAGCAACAATTTGACCCTGGAGCACTACGACTTTTACTTTCACTTAGAGCACATGCACACATGTGCATGCACACATGCACACGCACACACATACACACAAACACACACATACACACACACACACACACACACACACACACACACACACACACACACACACACATTCACAAGTTCCTCACTAAGAAGATCAATTCATAAGATGTCTTAGATCTTCTCAAAAAAGATGTAAAATGTAAGTTTCCATTAATTGAAATATGAAGGAATGCTGATCAACCACAAGGCTTAAGACAATGCATGGGGTCTCTAAACTGAACCCATGTAAAATAGGAGAATAAACACAAGGGCTATGATTGATGGACCATAGACAACAGAGAATGAGAGCTGCAGAGAAATTTGTGAGAGCACAAAAGGTGCAAAAATATCCTTCGTCCCTTTGCAGAAACATTCATCAGCTTGCACTGTCATCATACTGGATTACCTGTGATAGGGTGAGAACAGTTCAAGATAAGGCCATCAAGGTGAAGTTGTGGATTCTTTTTCTTAAATATTCTGTAAAATATTAGTGATATGTATAAATGTGTGTGTGTGCATTATTTTTTTTGGGGGGCGGGGTGTTTCTGAAGTCTGGGTCTCACATGTGCTGGATGTCCTCAGTTGCGGAGTTTCCAAGCAAAGACCAGAGCACAGACCCCAACGGCTGCAGCAGCTGGAATGAGGGGGGCGTTCTGAAGTGCCGGCAAGAGACCTGCCAACGGAGACTGACTCTGCTCCTCTTCATTGCTTGTGCCGTTGTCTTGGTGTTTGTTCTCTTCCTCTTGTGCTTCCCTTTCTCTGGCCTGGAGGATGACCTCAGTCTTTGCGCAGCTTGTATCCTCATTTCCCAAGGCTTTTTCTTTCACTGGGCTCAAGTGGACCTCATTTCCCACAGTGCTCTGTGTGAGACTATTGTGGTTAGTGGTTGGCTCTATCAGGCTTGCCTCACTTTGCGTGTCGCTGTGGTTGACCATGGTTGTGTCCTCACTGGAGACTACATCTCCCATCAAGTTCTGTTCCTGCCCATCTTGATTCTGGATTGATGAGTCCTGAGCGACATGGACTACCATACTTTGTACCGGTGTGCTTTGCTCCTGGGAACTCAATGAACTGGTGCACAAGGACTCACTGTGCTCCTCTGTTGGGGCATTATGGGGAGAGGGGGCTTGGTCGTCTAAGAGGCCATTGGGCTGATGGGAGGAACTGCTGTTTTCTTTGACAGTCACTTGCTCTTGGGTGTGGTTGGCTTCAGTGAGACTAGGAATGGTTTCTGGTTGGGGGACTGGTTCAGGGCATTCATCAGTGTTGGCTCCGGGGGAAACCTCAGAGTTTTCCTCAGATGCCAAGTCACCAGCGGGTGTGCTGATTTCCAGGGCACCTGAGGTCACTGAGGAAGGCTCAAGGGGTTGGGTCCCTGTGAAAGGCTCTTGTGAAGGGGAGCTCCCTTCGGTCACACTCTGAAGGACTTCAGGCTTGGCGAGGGAGGCCTCCTCCACATCACTGCCCACCGGTGAGGGAGGGGGTTGGTGTACCATGGCAACCACAGGGACAGGGACTGGAGCAGGAGCAAGTGGGGTGATGTTTTGCATGTCAGGTGGTGGAGGCTGGACTTCTTCATCTTTGGGTGGTGGTGGCTGGACTTCTTCAACCTCTGACGATGGTGGCTGGACTACTTTATCTTTGGGTGGTGGTAGCTGGACTTCTTCAACCTCAGGTGGTGATGGTGGCTGGACTTCTTCAACCTCAGGTGGTGATGGTGGCTGGACTTCTTCAGCCTCGGATGATGGTGGCTGGACTTTTTCAGCCTCGGGTGGTGCAGCTAGTCGTTGCTCTGCGCTGATCTGGGAAAATAATGAAAGTGTTTTGGGAAATGTGTTACCAATGTGTGCCACAGATGAGTGTGTGGGTGCACATTACCATTTGCATACACACATTTTTATTTGCATATGTTTGTATGTACTGTCTATTTACAGCCACATAACAATCATTTGAGTTGTTTTGCCCTCAACACCATGTATGCTCCCAAAAGTTTGTTTACTCATAATTTTACATCAGATGTACAGTAAAGCATAGTCAATAACACACCTAAGACACATATGACCGCCCTAATTAGTGGCACTACCAAGCAATAATTAGTGGTAATCATAACAATTACCATATCATACAACATATATCAATCAATCAATTTATTGTTTATAGGGCAAAATTATAAACATACAAACTAGGGTGCTTACTGATCTTAAATAGCACATCTGCACATCTTAGAGTGCAGCTCATGTCATAGCTCAGTTACATACAGTAGATCACATGAATGTATTAAAGAGTGAATAACAAATCCCAAAACCTACTGACTTAATTTTGTTGTCCAACACCCAGTTTTAGTGAGACGTGGATGTGCTTGCTTTTTTCTACTACATTCAGTGGTTTGTTTATTTGGCCTACCTGGTGCATTGTGGGATCTGATGTCTCTTCTGGTTCTTGCAGGATGTTTACTCGTCCACTGGGGGAGCTTGTCTCTTGGATAGGAGCTTTTGTTAACTCAGGGGACAGTGCAGTGGTTTCTTCAGTTGAGGGCTGTGGATCCATGGACAGACTGGAGGGCTCTGAAACCTCTGCAGGAGGGACAATGGTGTGTGTTGGACCGTTGGGAACGTCAGGCTCAGAGTTAACGCTCACATCTGGAGCCTGGGCTTCCTCTGTCTGAGAAACTTCTGGAATTTCAGCACTGCTCAGTGGAGTGCTCTCAGGAGCTGGTGCTGCTGGACTTGATGGAGGTGATTCTGCTTCAGGAGCCAGGTCAGGTGGAGGAGCTGGCTGGCTGGTGGCATCAGGAGTGGCCAGAGTTTCAGGAGCTGCCTTGGCAGGAGAGGGTGGCTCTGTGGTCCCACTGGGAGGGAGGGAGATCTTGGTAGGTGAACTGGGCACGGGGGCGGATTCACCGGCATCAGCAGTAGCTGCACAGTCACAAAAACACTCAATGGTATCAACAAACATCAATCAATGGTAAATTCATATAAGGGTATGTACAGGGTGAAATTATAGTGTGCGACAAATATCTTGAGATTATGAGTATTGGTTGTGCCATAATACAGACTGGTGCACTGATATTTGGCCTAAATGAAATTATACAATGTAATTCTGCATACATAGCATATTTTCCTCTGTTTTCTGAGTTTATGTTTGTAAGTGTGTTGGTATCTGTGTGTGTATATATATATTTGCATTTCTGTGTGCATGCTTTTTCAAATTTGTGTGTATGTGGGTGTGTGTGTGTCTGTGTGTGTGTGTGTACTTACTGCCAGTTGATTTCAGGGCCTCATAAGCCTCTCTCATCTCCTGGGCGAGAACAGGGTGCTCACTCTCCTCCAGAGCCCTGATGAACTCCTCAGGCCAGTTCTCTCTTCGCTTCAAGTTATCAAGTAGTAGCTGCATGGCGTTATAGTTCCCTGTCATTTCCCTCTTCGCCTCCACTTCCTCCTGAAACAGGAAATAACAAATAGTGTGCTCCTTGCTTCACAGAGATTTGTCACAGTCTTCTTCAAAACAACAACCCCATCAGAACAGTGCATATACATCTACTGACAGCATTCCCCACAAACTGATCCTTTCTAAATCCTTTGCTTTACCCACTGACCTATACAAATGCTTACACACAAAGTGAATAGATGAAAATCTGAATGGATGGAAATCTCTGTGTGCACAACTGAAAACCTGTGCATGTATGTGTTTATTAGGGTGGAAGAGGCATGCAGGCAAGCCCTTTGAGACTTTGAGATTGGCCAACTGGCACACTTCACCCAGTTTTCAGTATGTTTAGTGTAGGTATACTAGTGCACAATATGCAATGCACTTCCTGACAACATATGATGTCTTTGCAGCATTGAGTGTGTGTGTTGATTGGGAGAAATGAGTCTGACTCACCCTGTCAGTTTGCGACAAACAGGGCAAGTGGGGGAGGATCTCTCTCACTTTCACCTTGGTTGCAAAACGAGCCATATTCTTCCGGACATAGTCTTTGTACAGCTTATCACTTGCAAATGGCATGATTACTCTGTACGAAATAAAACAATCAGAGAAAACAGGCACAGAAAATCATATTTTCATCTCAAAATATTTTTTTTTAATTTACCATCTATTTTTGCCCAGATATGACAGTTACATTTGTATATCAAAAAAAGAGGCTATTTATTTTTATTCAGTAATTTCACAAGTAGGGACTTGGCAGAGATGACCAGATATGCCCTACCCTGTCAGCTGTGCTCCTCCAAGGTGACTTATATGGCTGCCACTGGGTCAGAGTCCAAGCTAGAGTAATACATGAGAGGACATTGTAATAGCAGACACTATAATGTGTCATTTCTCTCATCCTCTCTCTCACACACACACACACACACAAAACAATGATACAATGTCATTATGCATGGAATTCACACCTTTGTCCTATTCCCTCAGATGTCTGCTTAATCAGGGCAAGGAAAACTCTCTCTCTCTCTCTCTCTCTCTCTCTCTCTCTCTCTCTCTCTATCACACACACACACACACACTCACTTATAATTCCCACCTCCCACACACACATGCACACAAACCTACACACACAGAGGCACAGCTGAGCAGATACAAACAACAAGCAAGGAGGGCATCAAGACCTTTCTGTTGAACTGGAGGTTACCTTTCAGAAAAATACCTCCACACACACACAGAGACACGCAAACACAAAGACAGGAAAAAAAGAGAGACATATGTAGAGGAAGAGAATGAATGAAAGGTCAGTTACACATGTGTCTGTTGTTATGTATAATATTTGGGATGGCTGCATATCCCTGCTTTATTTATGATTCCAGAGTGAAGGTCAAATCAGATTTAGGCTTTTTTGGCTCACAGTTGCCTGTTTACTGAAGGTCATCCCAAGCAGAATAATCTCCTACCCGTAACAATGCCTCTCTGATCAAACTGTGCAGTATTACTCGCCATCTGCTCAGTCAAGGTATAATCAGAAAAGAGCTAAGGTGTCCCTAATTTGTACTTCAACACAAGAACAAGCCCTTTTGTATGGGCCCATTTATACACACCAGTGAGTACAGAATAGGGTGCAGGATAGGGAGGGGGGTCAACAGAGAGTACAAACATAAGAATACAAAAAGAAAGATGAAGAAAGGAAAGAGAAAATGAAAGAGTGGAATGAAATGGGAGAGAATAAGATAAGCAAGTAAGTACTGGTGTGATGGGTAGTTTTCTAGACTGGTTTTCATTTCAGTTTCAAGGGACTCTCCGCTGCCCCGGCGCTCCTCCCCCCTGACACACTCAACTTAAGACGCTCCAGGAAGTATCTGTCAAAAGCCACAAGCTCATCATTTACCATCTAAGGACACTAACTCAAGCTACTCATGCATAGCTACACACACACACACACACACACACAAACACACACACACACACCATCAATCAGATGACCCCTGTGCACTGCACAGATAGAGCAGACGAAGAAAAAAACAGCACTTGCCACCTCAAGGCTGTCTCGCCTCAAGTTGCATAATTGCAATCAATGACACATTGAGCATTGTCTCCTTGTGAGTGAGGGCTTGTGTGTGTGTGAGGGCTTGTGTAGCCTACGTGTGTTGGTGTGTGTATGTGTATGTGTGTGGGCTTGAGTGTGCTTGTACATATTGCCCTGAAGGAAGTCTTTGTTTGCTAAGATGGAACTTGAGCACAATGAATGCAAGCATAGCCACACAGATGCACATACAAAGGCCTAAAAGAAAACTAGTGATGAAAAAAAAAAAAATCTCATACAGTGCCAATCTTAATTGCTGACCCATTGATTTATGATGTGATTTATTTAGCACAGAGTGGATATGCAGATATAATGTACAGATGTGGTCAAAGCTAGTAAGTCATTAACAAGTTCCAGGGTGAACAAAGGGCTTCTGGCATGCACAAGGGAAAAATACAGATGACTGCAGGAGACAGTCAACCTGCCGTCCCTGACCTCAACGCACATGTCAGACACTGCCATGCCTATGGCACTGTTCTGCTCAACCCTGATGTATTTTTAGCAACTATACTTTTTCTCAAAAAAATGACTCATTCCTTTTCCAGGCCTGCGTTTCTCAGAAGGAGTTCTTTGTTTAGTCAATTAGGGTTATTTTTAGGGGTTGCTGTTTGTAAGGTGTGTCATGTGTGCTTTTGAAGTGGCATGTTTTTAGATCATGCCGCTGCTGGCTAGCTGATGCTGCTTCAGAGCCTGGCTGGCTGGCTGGCTGGCTAGCAGGCAGCCTTGGCTGCATGTCCCTGATTCAGCTGTCGACTGCAATCTGTGGTGACTCATGCGCAAACGAGCCCTCTGTAGCCACCGAGCTGTTCCAGCGCATGATCATCACCAGCCCTGCTGCAGCGGTGCTTTAGTGGGCTTCAAGTCTGGCTGTTTGTTTATGTGTGTCTAAAATCACTCCACAAATCTGATTATTAGCACCTTATGCATATCCAAGAGCAGTGCTGCATGATTCATACCAGAGGCCTTACTTAGTAGGCGAGTGATTGTCACTGAGCTTAATTCCTCTGCATGTATGTTTTATTTAATGAAGTGTCAATAATATGAGCCCATCTGTCGGCTTGTAATGGGGCAGCCATAGTAACATCCGCATTATACAACCCCCATTACACAACATGCCCGCATCAACAGAGCCCAAATCCCACAATCCCTTAATGTTAGACAGTGACCAACCAACCCCTACCCCCACCCAATGAAAACTACCCAGCCCCCATCTGCCAACATGAGCTAAGATCTGCCCAGCAGACTATATGCCCCTCCCTTTATACCTACTGCCCACTACAACAGACTTCCACCCTGGCTGCAATGCTCCTATCTCTCAATAGATGAGAGTGTCTCAAGTTCAAGTTCAGGACACAGAGGGCACTTGACCTTTGAACCAGCAAAGAATTAGTAGGGCCGGGGTAAGGCCTGTGAAGTGCATGGAAAATGTATTGCTATAATGTGTGATGTAGCCTCGAGCGGAGATGTTTTGCTTTCCTGTGATGAGACAGTGGTACTCACAGTACTGGCGACAGTGTGGCGTGAAACTTTACTACAAAATAATTCATTTCATCTGTAGGTAAGAAGACGCACCCGGTGAATGATACTTTTAATTTCACTATACTGTAGGCCCACTTATCAGCTGGCTAATATTTTTCCCACTACAAAAGAGATGGCTGAGGGTGTTTATGTTTTCAGTGGGATGGAACTCCCAGGAGCAGTCCCTGACACACACACACACACACACACACATACACAAACACACACACACAAACACACACACACACACACACACAAAGTTCATGTTTGTTCAGTGACATATGCTTGTAGATAAACATACAAACTTTAGGATAGCAGCATTAGTAAAAGGACACCCTAAACAATGCATATGGTGCATATGTAAACAAATGTCGAATGATGTATGTATGCAATACATCTATATCCTTGAAACACACGCACACTCCTTACAACCTATGTTATTTCATGCATGTGTGAGTACACGCCTCCTCCACTCACTGCTGAAGTAAGCCAGTCTGCTTAAATCACAGCAGAGAGCAAAGTCTCTTGGTCACACACGCACACACATACTGCATGCACACAAACTGCTCTTACTATGACTGACTGCACTGTGCAAAGCTTATGTTAATAACTCCACCGTGATGACGGATTGGTGGGCTGGTCTCATTTTTTTTCGTGAAAGGACATTTTTACTCTCGAAGGAATGTCCTCTAACAGCAGATCATCATATAGAGTAACGACTTACCTGCCAGACCAACATGAAACACACACACACACACACACACACACACACACACACACACACACACAGATAATCGAATAAATATATTTTTAAATAACCACATTTGTCAAAGCAGACACGATAGTAATCTACTGTGAATGGCAAAGTCAACTGTGCCCCCAACTGCTTGAAATGTAAATGATGCATCACAATTTGTCGTGACGCAGAGCCAGAAAGGCTTAATACTAAAAGTGCAGTTCTGAGTTTGAGGCAAACAGAGGGCGTTCAAACTAAACTCAAAGACAATTAAAAATGTAATAACTAAATAACTGTCATAATTTACTTCTGTACCGACCCACACTCCATCTCACTTACAGATAAGAATGTTCCGATATGAGCAGCCACCGAAAGAAACTTGCGGATACAGTGTCCGCAGTTAACTGTCTCAACTCTGGATGCTTATAGCAGTAAAAAATGAAGACATTTGATCTTACCTGCTACAGAGGTCAAGCAGGAGAACGACAGTTCGCACTCCACTTACTTTCGCTATTTCCACTCGCTCCCTCGACCCGCACGCGCCGGCCCCTCCTCCCGCTGGCGCCCGTTGGACAAACTCAGTATCTAAGCTCTCATGTCATTGGAGGCTCGAAGGCCAGACATACGTCAGACAGAAATGGATTTTTTTGTTAATCCCCGGTTTTAATCCATTCCACGCTATCCGATGGACAACCTGATGTGTGCCGACGTTATTACGCCTGTTTTGCACCGTAGCACATTTCTCTGTCGGTCTTAAAGACAGCTGCAACACCTTTACATCGGAGTTTGTCCACAGATAATTAACTGCACGGCCATAAAGAAGCCTTTAACATGAATCGTTAATTATTGTATGTATATGTAAAGGGAGACCTGTTTTAGATTAGCATTATTTAATATTGGCTCAACACAGGGGCATGGCCAGTGTTTTAACAGTTGTGGAAGCTGACAGTAGCCTAATGTCCAGCCCAGTCTTGAGGCAAGCACTGTCATATTACCTTGTATCCCAGCAAGCTCCTTGAGGGCAGAACCACACTTGCAGCTAACTCCCAGAATATATAAAGCCGATACAGAGCCCACACTCTTGAGGGCTAAGTGAAGGCAGCCCATTCAGGGCCAGTGCGGGCCTAGTTAGGACTATGAGGGCTATGTGAGGACTGCCTGTACAGGGCCAGTACTTTGCAGATAAGCAAAATCTCGCAGGTCCTGTGCAGCCCCCATCTTTGGCTCAAAGTGGGCCTGAAAAGGGCCACTGCTTGCTGGGATGTTTTCCTTAAGGCCTACTCTTGAAGATCGGCTATCTCAATCCAGTTTGTAGAATATCAATGGGTGAGGTTTAGTTTTAACGTCTCTGCCTCCGCCACCTGCATGGTATGGATACTGCACATGGGACTGTTTGTTTCCAGCAGATGGTGCTATGGCTGCAGTATCTTATGCCCCCTTATTGCGCCCTTATGATGAACCTAAACTCTCTCTGAGAGAGAGATCCATCAGCCATTCACATACGAGCTAAGTTTATGTCACCACTTCTGTATTAACTTATCCATCTCAGCCTTTTTTGGCTTTCATGCAGCTTGTCATTATTTTTTTCCACAATGGAGATTGTGAATCTTTGCATTGATGAAGCGTTGATGCGGTCATGTCGCACTGCTGCTAATCCCTAAGACACAATTCCACCATTCTTATTTGCTAAGGTCCTATCTACCATTGAACCTGTAGTGATGGCTATTATTAATTTGTCACTTGCTACATGGTATGTGTCCCATCTTCCTTTAAGCATGTCACTATATGGTGTTGGGCAAGATAGTCAGAAAATGTACTCCGTAGATGAAGCCTCAGTACACTAAAGCTACCGAAAGACCAAAGGTAGTAAGCAAAGTTACATAAAAATGGCAGAAATAGGTCTCTCTACATGTGAAGCTACTTTATAATTTAC
>JAVQKI010261296.1:0-10304 GCA_036025975.1 Nematalosa erebi
AGCTTTATGTGGTTGGCTTGAGGTTAGGTTTTTTATAAAACATCTAGTGTATCAAGTAACTGGGAAGGTGTATGATGAGTCATAGATCAGGTGGTAAGATATCAAACATGAGCTTAAAGCGTTGGTATCTAATACAGTAATAAACATCTGATATAGATAACATAAATGCGCATACATTCAGTTGACATTTCTGGTTCTGTCCTTCTATTGGGTAATAGAAGGAACTGTCTTCTGATCTTCCTCTGTGGCATGCTGTCTCTCTTTGGCTGTGGTCTTTCTCATCCTTTATCTCCCTCTCTGCTCTGCTCACCCCATCCTCCTGTCTTCATCTCACTATGGTGCCAACGTGCAGGAGATCCGTCAGCTGAATCTCCAGCGGGACGGCTATGTTAGGGAGATCGCTGACCTGCAGGAAACTCTGGAATGGAAAGATAAAAAAATCGGGGTACGCTCCAAGGTCCCCCTTATAGCTACAGCACCTTATGCTAATCTTAGCTGTTTTGCATAAATTATAGTCCTTTGTTTTATATTCTTCCCTTCTGTGGAATATCCTTGCATGATTTCCTTATCGTTTTACTCTGTTTCCCATTTGCTCTGTCAGCATGAACATCTATATGGCTTTCTGTCATGTATTCCTTTCTGCCTGCTTCACCGTTCCTTTCCCACCTTTGCTTCCTCTTCCTCGCCTGTGGTGGTGCTGTTCAGGCCTTAGAGAGGCAGAAGGAGTTTACTGATGCGATCCGGAATGAGCGGGATGAGCTCAGGGATGAGGTTGTCCAACTGAAAGATGTATTGAAGGTACTAGTGTAGTAATGATCTGCTTACAAAGGTGTGTGTCAGTAAATAAAAAATCGCTAATTAATGCCATATGATTCGAAAACATTTGTGTGTGTGTGTGTGTGATCCTTTTAGTATTGTTTTAATTTAATTCATTTATAAGTTGTATTTTTGTGTTTTTAACTCATTTTATCATTTTGATTGATCATACAATTTCTCTGTCCAGAAACATGGTATTGTTCTTGGACCAGACTGGAGCACCAATGGAGAAACAGGAGAGTCTCTTGATGGACCTGGTCGGGCAGACTCGGACTCCAAGACGTCACCCACAGAAGGAAGTAGTGTACTTGGTAAGGGCTTTTGTTTTTCATAAGCAGCACGCTTAAATAGCACTGTCAAATCCGCAAGCATCTGCATCTACCCCAGCATGGGCTTGCCATAAAAAAATTCTTCCCGCATGTCAAGCTAATTCTGTTGTATCCTCCTATGCAAACCTGCTTACTGTCCTCACATACATTTATCAATCGCATGCAGCAATGCTTATTTCTGTGTCCTGTGTTTCTGTGTATCAGACTTAATGTGTTTATCACAATTTTTGGATAATTTCAATCTGCCTCCACTCACTTAGTACTGTTTTGGTGGGATGATTTTACACACTTGATTTTGCTAAAGGAATGTTCCGCAGCTGGTACAGTGACCGTAACTGTGCATCTGGACTAAATGCTGCATAATCCATCTTAATCACTCTTGGTCATTTTGCTGTTGTTGCCGTCATACATGCTTACTTTCATGACATGTTGTGCAATTTATTTGTACAATTACTGAGGTTAGTTTATTGTACTTGGACACAATGTACTGTTAACCAGTCCTCTCCCTGGTTATTTTTCTTTTGGCTGCATCATGCCCTCAGCAATGTCCAAAATACTTGTATATCATAAGGAACTGTCAGCACATTCCATGGAACCTCTGTGAGAATGAATAGAAAATACAGCCACATGTAGACACAGAGTTGGCCCTGTATACTGCAGCAGATGTTTTGGGTATTTGATTTACACCATGCCTAAATACGGCATTGAACAATACTTTCCTCATCTGATTCAGCCGGGATTGAGCGCTTTTCCTCTTTACAATCTTCTTCCTTTTCTCTTCTGCCGGCTTTTTGATCCTCCAAATCATTTTTTTCTTGATCTTCCGCAATGCGCTAACTGGCACCGCTTTAGCCACATGCATTTGACATGGCCACCTGACACTGACTTGCTAATGGTCTCCCAGGCAGAAGTGAGGAGAAGCAGCCTGGAGTTGTGGAAGCGGCTGAAGGCTCGAAGCCAAATCAGCTGGATGAGGCAGTGCCCCAGAACCATGTGACCCCACCCTCCCCCAGTGGGCCTGCAAGCTTTGTAGAGACCTGCCAATCAGAGGAGCCTGAGGCTCCACTTATAGGAAACAAAGAAGAGATCGAGTCAGGGAATACAGTTGATACAGAACTGAAGACTCAGTGCAATGACTCAACAGAAAGTGTGCAATCAGCTACTCTAGTTAATGAAGGCTCTGAGGATGAGGTCACCATAGAAGAAAAGGTAGTTTTGGAAGCTTCAGGTACTAATCTAGAGAGCAGTAAACCTTCTGAGGAGGTGGAGGAGGCGATGGGTAGCACTGAAATAGATGGGCAGGATCCCAAAACAGAAGGAGACCTAGATCAGAAAGTTGAGGCAGTAGATGCTGGTGACCTAGCAACAGAAATCACATGTGACGAAGTGGAACAAATAAATAAAATAGATAAATCTGAGAGTGGCAATGTTATTGCAGATGGAGAGAGTGCAGCACCTGTGCCTGAGATTATCATTAGCATGGCCAACTCAGAACAGCCAGAGGAGACATTAGCAGAGATGCCTCCAGTAGGCACTGTAGAGTCATCTTCCTCAAACACCATAGCAACAAAGAAGGAGGACTTACACCAAGCAAAAACAGAAGCTGAGGCTGCCACAGTCAGTGAGGAGGAAACAGCTGAAGCATCTCAGACACCTGTTAAGCAACCTCAGCAATCTCAAGGGGGCAGTGCCTCTGGAAAGAAGAAGAAAAAGAAGAAGAAGGGTAAACAGAAGCAGAAAGGGGGAGCCCAAGGTGATGTCAAACAAGACAAAGACCCAAAGCCTCAGGCAGAGAAATCACTGAGTGAAGATCCGGGACAGAAAACCAGGGAGAACTCCAAAGAAAAGGCTGCTGGCAGCTGTGAGGAATCTATCCAAGAATCTCCTGTGGGTGCTGAGGCTGATAGCGTTGCAGAGGAGAGGCCTGAGACCAGTGCAAAGAATGATGGAGCTTCAGAAGAAACAGAAAATGTGCCTTGCCTTGAAACTTCAAACAGCAAAAATGATAGACAAGGAGAACCCACTCCAACAAGTAGTGGGGACAGCCCCACAGAAATTAATCCTGAGAGCGATATCCGAGAACATCCTACAAATAATCTGGAATCTAAACCAGATATTGATAGTGTTTCAGGTCATGCTGAATGCATCCTAAGCAAAGAACCTATAGACAGCACAGAGCCCCCTGTCAGTGAAGATAAGGATTGCTGTGACTCTGGGGTCACTACAGATGATCAGAATGATACAGTTGTTCAGTCAACAAATGAAGAAGGAAATACTGAAATCTCTGTGGATGTTTCTGAGTCCATTGTAAACACAGATGTCAATGAGAGTTGTCAGGATCAACAACAAGTCAAAATGGATGATCTTCCTTGTAACACTCAGATAAATGCACAACTGTCTGAGGACCCTGAAACCCAGTCGGCAGAATCAAAGCTGACTGAAGAGAACCAAACTTCAGATGGCCATCCAGATGCCACACATGATTGTCTTGATAGTGAGTTGAGCGAACAGACACCAGAAGGTTCTTCTGAAGTACTTACCGATTCTGTAGATGCACCATCTCAGCTTGATGGCTCTGAATCCACTGAGACAAGTCAAGCAGAATCAATATTACACTCAGAAGAAAATACTAAAAGTCAAGATGACCCAGAAGAATCACTATCAGACGTTGGAGGAAATGGTACTGAGACTCAACCAGATGTAAGCGAAGAGGCAACTGATGCATGCATAGAGAGTGAAGAAGTTGTTCAACCCATTGCTTCAAATGGCAAAAGAGATTCAGAAGAATCTGCTGCCACTGCCCCATCTGATGACTTCAAAGACCCCAGAGAAAGAAGTCCTGAAGCAAATGACCCTGTGCCCGAGACAAAAGCAGAAGAAGATGAGGAGGAAGACGAAGCAGGGGAAGAATTTGAATTTGAAGATCAGGATTTGGAGGCACTGCCCGATAGCCCTAAAACACCCCCGACAGAGAAAACTGATGAAGAGAAACTTGGTTCAGTAGAGGAAGAGAATGAAGAACATGGAGGTCATCAGGGACAAGACAAGGAGAACAATAGTAGTCAAGAGCAAGATAGCATTCAAGAGCGAAGCAATGTAGAACAGCAACAGGAAGGGGAGAAGACTGATAGTGAGAAACTTGAGACTAGACAAGACCCAACGGTTACAGGAGCAGAGGAGGGCAGTGCAGGAGAGGAACCCAGTTCAGAGGGAACTGAAGAGAGGGAGACTTTAGGGGTGCATAACAACCCAGCAACCACTGAGCAACCATCAAGTAGTAAAGAGATTGAAGCTGAGCAGCTGTCAAGTGAGGTTCAAACTGCAGAAAGAGGAGAGGTAGTTTCAGTTAGTGGGGATTCTGAGGAAGCCAGTCAGGCTGTAGAGACAGAGTCGGGAGGCCAAGAGGGAGGGCCAACAAGAAAAGACTCTAAAAAAGGATCAAAGAAAAATAAGGGGAAGGGCAAAGAGGACTGTAAAATGTCGTAGTCTCTATCTTGCTTAGAAAAATGTGTACACCTGGGAACAGCTACTTAATGACTTGAAATTTTAAGTTTAAAAGACAGATATGGTTATGCAACCTACAGTACACATATTATTAGAACAGTTGGAATATTGCTTTCTTTTATTTAGTGGTTTTGGCCTCTAAGACACACTTGACGGTTGAATTGTTCCCGTGGTAAACAGTCGAGTTGTTGACAGCTGAATAACACTTAAATTATTCAGTGTTTGATGACATTTCTGTTTCATTTAAATTCATTAAGCCACCATTTGTTTTTGAGCAAGAGGAGACTTGCTCTTGTTGTGATCCGTGTAATGTTATTGCACAGTGTTAATGTTCCAGTGATGAATGTAAATGGAAGAAAAAGAGCGATCCATTAACTTATTTATTTTGACTATTCAGAACTAGAAACTGTGTGTTGAGAGTGAGACTCAATCAGATATTTAGAGCCTAATATGTTGCAGTTATCGAAAGATTACAACAAAAGTCAGATCCCGTATACATGCCACTCGCCATATTTCACAGATGTAATGTTTGGAAGATTTGTATTTTAAATAAAAATTACGCATTTTGACATTGCATCTCTATCACAATGTTCCTTCACCCGATTGCAAAGTATTAGGGAAGGAATTTTTTTCCTTAGGAGACTTGGCATGCTACAACCAAAGAGCTTATCTGTTTTTATATTAATATTGAATAAAATCCCATGACTTATATTTTATTTGTTCCTCGATCTTTTTATTTCCTTTGAAACAAGTGCTGACTGCTAAAATAGTGACATAACTGTAGTTTTGGACACGTAGGACAAGACCCAGTTTCCAACAGATAGTTAACAATACCATCTCTCTGTATGTAACATTTCCTTGTAATTTCGCCACCTTATGACTATAACCTTTGATGTGCATGAGAGTGTTTCCTGTGTTGCTGTTACAAATGTACTTTGGACTCTGCATGTAGACCCCACCACCGCCCCAAATCACCACACTTATCCCAGCCTTAAACCCCTGCTGCCCAACCCTGTCCTCACAAAACATAGATTCTTATTTGCATGTTGTGACCCACCTCCTTCACGTACATGCCTCAGGCTCCTCCCATCCCGGTATGTGAACATCTCTTCTGCATTCTCATCAGTGTCCATTGCGTTTTGGCTATTAATCTTGTTATACACATGTGTAATAGTTAAGTGGAGCTCTGAAATGTGAATCAATTTACTGGTATGTCTTGGTGTGCTGTAATCATGTCTGAAAACCATCCTGCTTATTCAATTGGCTATTCTCCAAAAGTAGGTATTTAGTGTTCTAGATCTTTTGCTCTTACTTGATTCATGGCTGTGTTAAAGTATCACAGCCTGAGTGTTTTCTCATTTTGGTTCTATCTGTTCTGTTGCAGAGATCCGCTTGAGAAAGCTAGTGGATGAGAGGGAGAACCTCATTGAACAGGTCAGAAAAAACACAGCGTGTTCTTATATTTTTATGTACCCTCAGTGAGCAATTAGTTTTCTCATCAACCAGTGGAAGTGAACTACAGGTGATTTAGAAAAGTCCTGATTTTTTTCTCATTCCCAGGTGAAAAACCTGAAAGCCCAAGTAGAGCAGAAAAAAACAAGAAATGGGACAGACGTTGGGTCTAGCCCTGAGGGAGAGGTCTTGGAGAATGGCAGTGACCCAAATATTGTTGACATGCAAAGTAAGGCCTACAAACTAAGATGCTTTTTCTTATCAGTCTACATTATTTAAGTGATTAAAGTAGAATAAAGTGGTTTACAAGAAGTTTAGAGGTTATTGTCTATTTTCAGGAGATGCCAACAGGCTCATTAGTGACCTCAAATTTAAGCTTGTGAAATCAGAGCAAGACGTTACTGCTTTGGAACAAAATGTAAGTGCTTTTTTAGACACATATTTCTAATTTCTCATATAGGTGTATGTGTATCAGTGTTTTGAAATCAATGTTTTGATGTTAATTTCCACTGAATAGGTCTCACGGTTGGAAGGTCAGGTGACACGGTACAAATCAGCATCTGAGAATGCTGAGAAAATCGAGGATGAACTTAAAGCAGAGAAACGCAAACTGCAGAGAGAGGTAATGATAACACTTGTGAGTGCTTTCAGAGGGAGATCACAGTAATACTTGCAAAAACACATGACTTATGGTTTACATATCTGGCTTGACAGCTTCGCTCAGCATTGGACAAGGTGGATGAACTGGAGGCAAGCAACAGCCACTTAAACAAACGGCTGGAGAAGATTAAGGCTGGCCGTGGAAATGCAACGAGTCCACAGTGAGGGAGGTTACCATATCTACCTAATGCTGAATGTTACTTCTTTGTCCCTCATTGGCTGGTTGCCTGGAAGGCCCATTGCGCTTCTTACTCTGCCTCACTCCTGGGAGAACAATACAATGTTCCAAAATGGAGAAGCAACTACCGCAACATGCAAATGTGCCATTTTTGCCTATATTATTATTTCTCCCTCTGTCAGTTTAGGTGAACTTGGATGAATGGATTCCCACTTGACACCACATACAAGACTTGAGATTTAAAAAAAAAAAAAAAATTGTATGTGCGTTTTTTTAAGAAAAAATAGCAACATCATCAACATAATTCTGTAACTGTAATGAAACATGATGTAATTTTCTGATGTGTACCGATTACCCTTGACCGATAAAGGTAATGCATCTGGTTTTCAGGTGGGCTGTAGACTGACAACAACATAGATTACATCATACAGACATCTAGAAGAGTGTCGACTACAGCTTCATCAACTCATTTATAGATGTTTGTGTTACCATCTCACTTTCTCTCTTTCTTTTTCCAATGAAGAGTTGACAGTACAAACTTTGCATCTTTCTCTCTCATGCTTGTCCAAAGCCAAAGTGTGTACATTTTTTTCTGGAATGTATGCGAGTATGCGAGTGTGGACTTTTCTTATGTTTGCGTGTCTGACACCAAAGGCATTTAGGGTAAATGTTCAACCTTTGGACATGAAGCTGAAAATGCATTACTTCAGTGTATATCTACACAAACACATTAGATAGTGTTGCACAATCAGGAAATATACTGTACTTCATCTGCACTTGCAACTTCACAAGCTTTATATTCAGATCATGTGTTAGGGGCGGAGGTGTTGTCCCCATCGTGTTAGAAATAGACTCTAATAACTCTAGCAAGAGTGAAATGAATGTACCTGCTGTTTTATTGACATTGAGAAGGCATATTTTCCCAAGGAAAATACTCACCAGTTTGTTTTCAGTAATTTCTGATTAATTGAGGTTATACCAAGCACAATGTTGGCTGCCACCATCCTGAAAGGTGGCTAGACATTTATGTCAACCTCACTTTAAGGCAAAATGAACTTGGACATGTATGACATATGAAAATCTACATATGGACAAAGGCCTTGTCCACAAATACACTATGGAGTCACAAACTCTTTTGCTTACCAATGGCATCTGGTGTTGTAGGAGAATGTTTCTATGGTATGATGATATTTAAGACGAGTTTTACAGCCACATCACTGGTCACCTTTATACAACTGACTGGCAGGGTCTCTCAGTATGCTTTGACATTCTGGCAACGCTAAAACATTCAGCTTTGAGGCTAGATTGTATTTTTAAGGTTCACAGTAATATTTAGAGATGCTCAATAGCCTTTGCTGAGTAAGAATATCTCTATGATAATAACTTTTGCCCGGGTGAGAAGCTGCTCCACCTTGTTTACAAAGCTTTAAAATGGTTGAAGGAAACCTACTGAATTGAATTGTATTTTTGTGCAATAAAATGTCTTCTCTGATAAATCACCATTTGTATGGATTGATGTCATTTATTTCTGTAATGTGTAATACAACACATTGTTGGAACAACTGATCTGCTAGAATACTTCCAAATCCTAATTTTAGGAAAATGCTGTGGCTTGCACATCACTTGATGTATCTGCCATAATATGTGACAATCGACATCCCCTTAAGACAAAAACACAACAGTCCAACTGTAAGGCTCCTCCTTTAAGAGTGATTTGCCATAGTTACCTCATATTCTGTGACCGCTTTCCAACAAGGTTCAAACCACATGTGAATATCAAACAATACACTGAGATCCTTTGAGTTATGTCTCAGTCTGAACGGAATCCAGTTTTGTGTCTTTGGAAGTGGGAGTGTTCCATGTGTCGCTGCAGTTCTGCCTATCCCCTGCTGGTTGGCGGTGAGTGGCGTATGAACGGTTCTGGATACGCACCACCATCCTGCGGGCATAGAAGTCTCTGTAGTCTGCAGGCAGCTCATCCAGTATACCTAGCGCTCTCTCCAGGGCCTGGAGGGCTCTTGCAGCTGCCACCGGATCTTTGTTCCCATAGGGATCCTTCTTGTCATAGGAGTTTTCTGGAAGATGCCGCCAGAACACATTAACGCCTATACCAAATTGAAGAGCCAGCGTATTGTGGAACCATAGAGCTGTGAATAAAATGTTGAAGTAATAATTAATAAAACTAAATGAATTGTTTGCTTTCTCTCTATGTTATATTTCATTAATTCCTTAACAAAATCTTGGAGTTTAATTACAAAAAAAGATTTCCACTCTTTGTTTCCCTAAGTTGCCCAATTAATACAAACCTGGTATGAAAAGCAGATCGCCTGGCTCCAGGGTGCACTCATAGCGCTGGGCCTTCACAAACTTAGGATACTTCTCAAGGTCTGGAAGGTCGATGTCCAGTACTTCTGATTTATCTCCTGACATCAACAAGAGGATGGGATTAAATGAGTTAAGTATATGTTGTATGCTAAACTATACTATAATACAAGACATATCACAAAGTGATGTTGGGTGTAGTTCCACCAAGAGAAGCCTTTAACCTTGGTGAATCATTACCAGATAGGTATAGGAATTCTGCATCCTGGGGGCTGTATAGAACAACTCGCTTTCTGCCAGTCACCTGAGCTAACAGGTTGTCCATCACCTGAAAGAGAAATCATGCATGACTGAGAAAGGCATGAGAGATATAGAACTGGGCTGTGTCCCGGGATTTGGGGTTTGCCACTGGGTCAACAACTTATCAAATATGCTAGCTATGATCCACTAGCATAATCATACATTCTGTGTGTTCATCTCATACTTTAAGAACTGTCAAATTTAATGCTAGATGAATTAAAGTCTGCCTCACATCATAGTGTGTCCAGAGTTGGAGTCCACAGGAGCTGATGCGGAACACACTTGAGAAAAACTGTTTGGGCTCAAAAAAAGGAGGGATGTGGAAATCCTCTGAAAGGTCAGGAAACTGCTTTCTGAGGTCAGCAGGCTCCTGAAGACACAAGACAACAGTTTACAGAGCAAAAATAGGAGGTCAAATTATTGAAATATTGCCTATATCATTAAATTACTTAACTTTCTAAAGAGTTGGCTTTAGTAAAGTTGGAAGAGTCTGACATTATGTTATTAGATTAGATTAGATTCTATTCGACTTTATTGTCATTACACATGTACAGGGCCGCGGGAAGATGATTTGAGTTGGGGGGTGCTGAGGGGTGCCGATAAATACATCCAAAGGCTGTTTACAGCAGGGGGTCAAGAGGGAGCAGATTAGCTTCAGCCAGTTAGCATCCGCCATTTTTCAAATATGGCGCCGCATGGAGCAGAATTGGAGCCACGTTCGTGCACGAACATCTGTTTTAGGC
>JAVQKI010261436.1:0-11183 GCA_036025975.1 Nematalosa erebi
CCTCCCCCTCCCATTCCACAAGGAAGAACAGTTGGACATGTCAGGTGATATCTATCAATAAATATAAATACAAGCACACAAACACACACACACACAACACTCCAACACATATTGTAAAAACTAACACGGCATGCAAACCACACAACCACACAAACCTGAATGCACAAAATCTATATGCAGCTGTACATAATGTCCCAGAAACAGTGCAGTAATTACATAAAGCAGGTGCCTCTGATGCACACATATAAACACACACACACACTCACACACACTGTATATAGAGATACACACACCCGCACACACCCACACCTGTCACCCAGGAAAAAAAGAACAGATGCTCCAGGTATTTTAACAAGCACTTCTGTCAGCCTATAGTGACAGAATGCACACGCACACACACACATATATATACACACACACACACACACACACACACACACACACACACTGTACCTTCTGTTCCACCTCCAGAAAGCGCGCCAGGTCGTCAGTGTCCAGGTGGTCCTTATGGTTGCTGTAGGTGAGCATGAGCAGGTAGAGGTCACGGCGCGTGGACATCATCTTATAGAAAGAGCAGAACTCCTCGAAGCCCAGCGTGCCCTGGTTGTCATCCGTGTCCGCTTCCTGCCAGGGGAGGAAATACAGAAGGAGAGAGTCATGACATGTAGTCACGTATCAGCCTATTATGAGCCATAGAAACCATCTGTAACCATCATAAGTCACTCTTTCAGGTGGCATGATTGCCGCGATGCGGAGAACGCGGATGGAATCACGGAATCCAGACATGAAAACAGAAATTTCCCATTAGGAATCGCACAGTATGTGAGAATTTTTGCATCTTGACATTTAAATCTAAGTTTTTAAAACAACCTTTCCCTGATTTCCAGTCTAAACCGTATACAACAAGTCACTGACCTGCAAAACCTGACACAATTGCTGAGCTTTAGCCTGTAACCATCACGTACGTTCACCATGTGAAGTGAGTTTAAATACCTGCTGTGCACAGCATTTCTAAAGGAGTAGCCTAGCCTAGTTTTCTCGATCAGGAAATACTTGCTAATTTCGTGTCATAAAACATACTGGTAGACGCATGACATTAGGTGCTGCCCTAATTGAGGAAGTGAGTGTGACCATCTGCCCCAGAGAAAGTGAAACCGCTGCCTGATGCTGTTTGCAGGCTAGACGTAAAGATAACCTATGTAAAAGATGTTCAAAACATCGACATGGATTCATGGAAATTCATGGAAACAGCATTGAAACATCTAAGAGGCACTGATGTGCATACTTTCACTTAAAACCTTTTTGTAAAAACTCAATCATTGAAAAAATTGACAGCTTTCCTATGCTAATCACATTGTATGCATGTCTACACTACAAATGAGTCTATTCATGATGCTTATAATTTTATATCTATATAGATTGGGAGGCTACTCTATACATAGGCTGATCGAGTGCAAGGTGCATGGGCATGAAAGTGCAGAAGAGATTGGGCCCTCTGACCCCAATAACATCTGACATGACTGGACCTCAACCCAAAGAGGTTTATAGGGGTTAAAAAGACCAAAATCCAAACAGCAAAAAGAAAATAGAGAATAGATAAATAGCAGAAAATACTGAATTTGGGAAAAAACAGAACAGAATTTGAGAAAAAATAAAATGGATTTCTTAGGGCCCTAAAATGAGTTAGGAGTTATTGCAAGACAGGCACAGCCAAGTTTTTCAATATATTCCATTAGTTTAACCGGTTATGCTTTTTCTCAGGAAATGAACCAGTTCAACGACAAAAAACAATGCAAAAACAACAGATCAAATGACAAAGGCTACAACAAAAGTAATGCGGTGTGGCAGTGCAAAAACAGCAGCCTTTGTTGTATTCTGCACAGTCCAGAGAATAGTCAGGGAGAATGACTGATACTGCGCCCTAGCAAGGAGACACAGGAGAAATGAATTATGACACTGACTCGTGGCTTTGGGAGAGTGTGATGAGGTGTGTTTGGTGGAGGGTGGGAAAGAGTGAGGGTGCTGGAGGATGGGTGGGTGGGGGCAGCCCTGGGGAGGAGGGTTAGCCCCACTTGGAGGGGGGGGGGGGGGCGGGGGGTGTGGGGGTTCCCGCACAGGGTCCCCGAGTCCTCAGCAGGGACAGCCAGCAGGTGGACTAATCTGGGCCAACTGGTCAAGGCTGGAGTGGGCTGAAGAGGGCCAAACACGTCTGATAAGGGCCAAATATCTCCTCAGATACTTTAGTGAGAATGCGGAAAATTCCGGAGCACAGGGCAGCGCTCGTGCACTATCAGCAGGGGAATGCGACAGGGGCAGGATATGATGCAATGAACGCATTCTTCCCTACCATGCACACATACTACCACATGCAGACATGTACGCTTGCACGCAAACACACATACACAGACACACAGAAAACCCTCTCTGGAATGCACACACACACAAACACACACACACACACACACAAACACACACACAGTCCTGAGGAGTCTTTGCCAGCACTCCAGCCCTCCAGCTCCTGCCTGCCTGCCACGCTTGACGCAAGCGCCCGGCGGGTCACCCGAGACTGGCGCTCGGCATTGGCATCGATAGTAGCTGACATTAATGCACCAGCGGGGTGGCACTGTGCCCGACTGCCTCTGCCACCCCCCACTCTCCCAATATGGCTCACATCCTCTCAGTCCATTCACACACGCTCCACTGGGCTAAAACCTGCCCCGTGCAAACACACAAACACACACACAAATCTATGGACAGGCCAGAGTGGTGTAAGCTTTGAGGCCTTTTGTAGATCTTTTAGGAGAGAAACAAATCTTCTATGTTGATCACTCTTGTCCTGCACACGGGCACGCACACGCACCCATGAACACACACACACACACACACACACACACACACACACACACACACAGACACACACACACATGCACGCACGCACGCACACACACACATACACAGAGTATCGAGCCTGACTGCACTTTTAGGGAACATAGATGGAGAGATAAAAAAGCCAGATCAAAAAGGAATAAAGCATGAAACAAAGGCATAATAATATAAAGGCAGGAAGACAAAAGAGAATGAAAAAGAACAAAAGACTAAGAAGGAGATATAAAAAACATTTAACAGCAATATAAAGTACATCACATAAATCATTCAAATTCATGCATAATTTAGGATTATAAAGTGTATGGTGGGAAATACTTTTCATGTTCTGATTGTTTCAGTTCCTCTGTTCTCCCCTCACTTTTCTCCCTGATGAGAGAAGAGGTTTGTGTGTGTGTGTGTGTGTGTGTGTGTGTCCTTTAGGACTGCAGTCATGTCCTTTACAACACTCTAGTTGGGGATTTGACTGGATCCCACAAGTGGACTGGCACCAGGGTGAATTTTAGAGAACGCTCTGAGCTTTCAAACTTGAGTTTCTCCAACTTAATGCCTTTCATGTCTTTCTCTCTCCACCTTCCTGTCTCTCTACTTCGGTCTGTTTCTCCACCTCTCTCTATACACATTTATCTTTCTCCACCACTCCTCTTTTTCACTTCTCCTCTTTTTCTCCCTCTCTCCCTCCTTCACTATTTCCCTCCGTCCCTCTGTTGTGAGGCGTTATCGGATCCCAGGCTCCGTGGAGAAATCCTTAACTCCTCACTGCCTCCTCAGTCATGTGGAAAAAGAACCATCTCTCGGAATGTCGCCGTGTCTCTAATCCGTGCCGGCCAGAATTCCGGGGCCAGCCTTCCGGATTGCCATGGTGACAAGTGGGACAAACGTGGCCATAGAATGGGATCAGGCTTTGTGAAGCGAGGATGGCATTCCGTAATGGAGTTTCCGAGTCAAGGCTTTGGACTGACAATCACCTTGGCAACAGAGTGAGACGGGGGAGCGTGGCCGCCCAGGACTGTGTCAGACGAGACAAACTGAGCGTGTGCAGAGCAGCCCACTGAAGTAATGGGCTTTTGCCCAACTGAGGACAGCAATAAAGTGTGACGGCACTATATTTTACACTCTCTTGGACACACTGTGTGTGTGTGTGTTTATGTCTGTGTCAGTATGTGTGTGTGTGTGTGTGTGTGTGTGAGTATTTGTCTGTTTCACTATTAACATGGAGTGCCTTGGCCATCCCCCTTCATGTAAATCTTGTACTGCATGTTGTTTCCAGGAAACAAGCACAGGCCACAGACCTCTTCCCTCCTCTCCTCTTTTCTCCTCCTCCCCTGTCCCTCCATTCCACAACCTTTCTGTGGGCTGACTGCTGGCATCTGATACGCTGCAGGGGTCACGTGCTATGCAGCGCACTACTCAAGGGATCTCCACTTAAATCCACTTACAGAGACACACACACACACTTGAAAGGCTGCCGCTGTGAGACAACACACACACACACACACACACACACTGAAACACTGTGGCCCAGTGACTGCTTCCTTCTCAGCAGTAGGGCACAAGATCTGCAGCTTCTCAATGCTAGAATCAGGCTCTCAGGATGATAGGATGACACGGTTTTGTGTGTGTGTGTGTGTGTGTGTGTGTGTTTGGAGGGTGTTGCACTGAACAGGAGATGAGAGAAGAGCTGACACTGAAAGAGAGACTCCCTACAAAGCATTTTATGTATTTTAGGCAGCTCTGGTGTGAATCTGAGCTCTCAAAGTCCCAAGCACAGGAGAAGAAACACACACACACACACACACACACACACAAAACTAGCATTCATTATGATTATGACACACACTGTCAGCAGCACAGGCAAGCAGCCTTTCATATTAGATACTGGATGCTTCTGCATTTCTGTGCATAAATCACCTCTCCTTCAAACAGACCCTGACAAGAATTTCAATATTATTACCATTCAGAGAGCAAAACTCAGTCTCCCAGTGGTTCTGTATTTAAAAAGACAAATCCCAAGGCTTTAAAGATGACACAGAGTTACCAGGAACAACCACATGTATCAATCTACATACCAGGCACATTGCTGACTATGAAAACCATTGCAACTTGATCAATTTGACTGTCAAGGAAAATGACTCTAAATTCCATGAGAGTCAATCATGAACTTCAATATTTCCAGCTTTACTTGATCCACTGTGGCAGATTAATCAAGAAAATATGGTTCATCAATAGTAGAAATCATCGCGAGTAGCAAGCCTAATACCACACACACACACAGAGGGAGGAACAGTGAGGCCAGATTACACCCCTGAGCTTACTGTGTCTTACAACAGAAGCCATCTGTAGCCATTAACACCATATGGGTCAGCTATCCTTGATCGAGTGTGAAGATTAGCAACCTGCCAGCGGTCAAGATTGAAGAATGCAGACACACACACACACACACACACACACACACACACACACACACACACACACACAGAATAACACTCTGCAGTATACAAGCTCACTGATACACACATATCTTGTGTTCATACATGCTGTATGAACATTTATACTACATACCCCACCCTCACATTGGCAGTGTTCGGTGGTGACACATACACACTCACCAACTTCAGTTATGCCCTCACAATGGCATTTCCCAGTCCCAATACAACACACACACACACACACACACACACGCGCGCACACACACACAAAGTATGCTATGTCCTTACACACTCACACTGTGTTCTCAGAGGAGCAACCCTGGGTGGGAACTGATTGGCTGGTTCCCCTGGTGTCCCTGACCTCCTCTCTAATTGACTAGACCTCTCCAGCCCATCTCATTCCATCGCTCTCTTATTCCCTCTCTCTCTCCATCACCTCTTTCATTCCCTTCCTCTGTCTCATTCCCCTGCTCTTTCATTCCCTCTCCATATCCCTCGCTCACTTTCTTTCCCTTTCTTTTTCCCCTCCCCTCTCTTTCTCCCTTTCATTCAGTTTCTCTCTCTCTCTTCCACTCTTTCCTTCGCTCTGTCTCTCTCTGCTCATTTGTTTCTCACCCTCCCTCTTTCTTTCTCCTCTTGCTCCTCTCTCCTTCCCCTCCTATGTCTCTATCTTTCACTTCCTTTACTCCTGTATAATTTCTCTCTCCCTCTCTCCTTTATTTCCAGAGTGAATTATCTGCACTTAAACAGAGGCAGTGGGAAATAGCAGCCCCAGGGCAGACATTCATACCCTTAACCTTGTTCCGACTGCTGGGTGTGTAGCGTTGCAGTCACACACACACACACACACACACACACACAGACACACACACACACACACACACACACACACACTGTCAACATAAAGACAAACACAAACAAACACACACACACACACGCATATATAACACAAAATAATGCAGTTTGTTATTGCCAAGTGTCTATCTCTCCAGTGGAAAACATGAACATTGGGGTGTGGAGAGCAGAGAACTCCTGCTGGACATTCAGTTGAACCAGTGCCTTATAATCCAGTATACATTCTATCAGTTTGATAGTTTGGGACACAGACTGCATTAAAAACTGTATTAGCTGTTAGCAGCAATTTTACAGTGTGTGACAAAGTCTACCACAGGGGTGTTTGGAGGAAAAGACTCAAAAAACCTGGATGTGTGTGTCTCTGTCTGTCCCTGTGTTTGCCTGTGTGATTGTGACAGAAACAAATTAATGGTCCCCACCTTAAACGTCACTAATCTTCAATCTTCAAACACCTGACACCTTGTTTATCGGACTTGCGTTTCATCATGTCTAAATGGTAAACAGCTTTCTGCCCAAACCAATCTGTCTTTAGCTGCAGGGGTTTGTGTTATTGACAGTTCGCCAGTCCCACAGAGGAACAGAGCTGGAGCTGAATCTGGCCCGCACGTGGCCGGGACTGGACTGGAATCCACCAGACTGCCTTCATCTGAAGATTCATTAACTGCTCAGAACAGTGCTGAGCTGATACTGTCTATCACATTAATGTGGCAATGGATGTCCTTCAGAGGGGATCACACACAGGAATTGTTGCTCAAAGACATCGGTGCACACACAAACACATGCAAGCACAGCTATGTGCATGCACACACGCACTAACACACACGAAATTCAGTGTGTACAGAGTATTGACTCAAAAAGGCCAAGTAGATGACCTTCTGAACCCACCCACATAACTAATCCCTGATTGCCCCATTTAATTACACCCACTGAAACCCTCAGCTAAGTTCCAATGACTTACTGTAGCAAACACCTACTGATGCACATTAAACGTCTGAGAAACACAGCAGGATACAACCATCGTTTCCATAACATAACCAAAGGTTGGAACTAACTGCCTGGGTCACATATCAATGTGTGCTTTGTCCTCAACTGGACTTCATAAAATCTATAAATCTCTGGACTTGTTTACCACACAGCAAGACCAAAGAGAGGCATCTGATGGCCTCGGTGTTTGTCTGAGACCACGCGATACAATCTGACATCTGACATCCTGTCCAGAAGATAACAGCGGAATAGTGCCGAGTTTGATTAGTAAGGCACAGGGACATGAATCAGTGTCAGGGATTTCAACAGCAACAGCCTCAGATCTGTATCTGACGCATAAGCTACTATAGGATTTGTCTCTGATCCAGACATCATGCTCTGCTGAGTGAACATTCACCTCAGCTTTAGTCTTAGAATAAAGAGGGAGGTGGTTTTCTACCTTTGCACAAAGCATTATAGTGCAAAATACTTATATGCGTGTAACAGGTAGGATTATTAGGGAAAGGCAAGCACACACAAGCAATGACAAAAGCATCTGCCAAATGCCAATCTCCTCTTTAACAATCAACAATAGTCCCCTGCAAAGATTCTAGAGCGGAGTGCTCCAGAATCTTTGGTCCCCTGTAAGCCAATCAGAAAGCAGTGAATTTAACAGTGGATTTAAATCATCACAAGTGGAATGTTTTGGAGCAACTCCATGGACATCACCATTTAGAATTCTGTGAACATTCTACCTTGCGCAAAGTAGAACACTGAGATAGAACACTGGATCATTTTGGCTTGGCTGCACCAGAGACAACACTGAGAGAGAGCTTCTGCTGACGATTTTAACACTTACTCATTGATACACCTGGTTTAATTCTGCTAAATACTGTGAACACTTCAAAGTCCTCAACTACTAACTCCAAAACACACAGGAGGAGTCTATTTTACACTCTAGACCAAATTGAGGACATATAAACTGGAAAAAAAGATGGAGGTGAGAGGAGAGCGTAGGGGTTTCATGGAAACCATGAGAGCTTTCTTCTCCACCATCAGAAAGCGGATTGGACAACGAAGAACTCGACAAAGGACCAACAATTATAGAATCTGTAGCAACTTGGCCATGGCCAAGATTGAGTCCAAGAAGGAGAGGAGACTTAAGAAGGCCAAGGTGACCAAGTGTAACAACTCAGCTAATGCTACAGCTAAAGTTAACACTGCTCATAGAAATGAGGATGGCGCTCCCAGAGGCCTTCGTGAGAGAATGATGTCTGCTCTGCAGGCTTTTCGAGAGGGCCGCAAACCGCACTGGGTGCGCCAGAGAGGCTGGAGAAAAAACACGGATGATCTTAACATACAGCCCACTCAGGCTGAAGAGGAGCTCTATGAGCCTCAGGCCAGAGAGGATATCCATGAGACTCAGGCCAGCCCTGAGATTCAGATCAGAGTGGATATCCACACTCAGGCTGGGGAAGACATCCCATCTCAGGCCAGAGACAATGAGGGAGGCCTAAACATGGATGGCCTAAACAAGGAATGCACTGAAGCTGAGGAAGATCTCCATGAGCCTGATGAGGACATCCAAACTCAGGCCAGGGAGAATCTCCTGGAGACTCAGGCCAGCCCTGACACTCATGCTGGAGAGAGCATTAAAGGCCAAGCTGAAGAAGACATCCAGTCTTTTGCCAGAGAGAGTGTCCAAAATCAGGTTGGAGAAGATCTCCAGACTCAAGCTGAGGATGACATCCAAACTGGGGCTCAAGAGAACCTTCAGACTCAGGCCAGTCTTGAGATTCAGGACAGACAGGACATCCAGACTCAGGCCCAAGAGGAGCTTCTGCCTGATGAACCAGCAAGTAAGAATACAAATTACATTGACCTTAAACCACAGATTAAAAGCAATAGTTCGACATCACTCCAATCATAGCTCTGTTGTAAGAGCTTGTGGAGTGCTCTCAATAGGATATAGAACGATATGATTTGGAACAACAGAGATCAAACAGCAACCCGGCAGCTAACACAAATGGTACCATGAGTAATTAAAGCAAAAGTTAGCTTATGGTGCCACTGAGTTAGTGTAAGCTGCACATTCGCTATTAGGTCGTTGTTCCAAATTCTTTTGTTCTCCATCCTATCGTCAGCACTCAGCAAGCTCATAAAACTGGGCTACAATTGAAATGATGACAAAATATCACTTTAAGTAGAAGTCCTTTTATATGTCACATACTACAATAAATACTATACAACTTGTGGTGCTGTAATAAACGGCAACTTCATGCCTGAAGTTAACTTCCACTGTGAATATTATAGACAAAATAAGATGCTGAATGATGCCCACAGATAAACTTATTCCACTTTTTCAAACAGGCTGGGTTGTGGCCAACAGCCAGATGTGGCAAAGGATGCCCCAACAATATGATCAGGACCTCTACGTGGAGGGTGCCTATGACACTCAGCGTAAAGAATCCCTCAATGACATTCTGGCGAGAGCAGGTCTTGAGGCTGATGAACCAGCAAGTAAGAATACAAATAACATAGATCTTAAACCACTGATTTAAGTTGAAGTCTTTTTATATATCTCATACACTACAATAAAGGCTATTCAACTTGTAGTGCTTCAATAAACTTCTTTTTTTTCCTTTTTTCAAACAGGCTGGGTTGTAGCATATGGCCAAATGTGGCAACGAAATGCCCAGGGTGGTAGTGGTGACCTCTACAGAGAGGCTCTCCATGCTACTCAGGCTACAGATGAACCAGCAAGTAAGAACACAAATGGTTTAGACTGTAAAAGGCAACCTCATGCCCACATTCCTCATCTTCTGTGAAAATTATAGACAAAGTACGATGCAGAATGATGCCCACAGATAATCTCTTCCACTTTTTCAAACAGGCTGGGTTGGAGCCAATAGCCAAATTTGGCAAAGGATGCCCCAACGATATGATCAGGACCTCTACATGGAGGATGCCTATGACACTCAGACTAAAGAATCTCTTGACGACATTCTGGCAAGAGAAGGTCTTGAGGCTGGTGAACCAGCAAGTAAGAATACAAATAACATAGATCTTAAACCACTGATTTAAGTCAAAGTCTTTTTATGTATCTTATACACTACAATAAATGCTTTTCAACTTGTAGTGCTGCGATAAACCGCTAATTCCTGCCAAAACATTACCTGTTTTCCACTTTTTCAAACAGGCTGGGTTGGGGCCAATAGCCAGTTGTGGCAAAAGAAGGCCCAACGACATGATCAGGAACTCTATGTGGAGGGTGCCAATGACACGAAGGAGAGAGAATCTCTTGATGACATTCTGGCGAGAGAAGGTCTTGAGGCTGATGAACCAGCAAGTACGAAAGCAAACAGCATAGACCTTAAAATGCTAATTATACTCAGTTTATCTCTTATATGTACAGCAAAGAGCTAAAACTTAATTCATGCCCACAGTTTAGATTTTTCAAATCTTTTCACACAGGCTGGCTTGTGGCAAATGGTCAGATTTGGGGAAACACATATATCTGCGGCATGCTCATCAAGTACTGTAAGTTAAACCAATAGGAAAACAATAACAATAGAAAGTAATTTATTGTAATTGTTGACTGATTGCAATTACTGCAATTATTGGTTGATTATAATTATTGTTAGAATCATTATCAAAACAGTTTTTGTTTTCATATTTTATGTTGTTCAAACTCCAGCTTGGCTGAGCTCCATGAACATGGAGAATTGGGCAGAGCAAGGGATGCAGGTCACCAATCCATACAAATACATAGACATGTTCTAAAACGTCCTGCACAATACTGGGTAAAGTACTCTTTATCAGCAAGTTTTCAAGAGCAGAATTCAGTGATGTACATTGAATGGCTATTGAGCACACGCGTCAGCTAGCTTTCTCCAGAATCACAGACTGTACCTTGGGTAGCAATCTCTACTTTAGAACATTAAGACAGACTAATCCTCAACACCAGCTAATGAATACTATATATTTTCCACAGCTTCCTCACAGACCCTAAAGAAGACCTTCCAACATCATTATTCTGCAGCTGATCTGTTG
>JAVQKI010261523.1:0-11844 GCA_036025975.1 Nematalosa erebi
AGAGAGAGCGAGAGAGAGAGAGAGAGAGAGAGAGAGAGAGAGAGAGAGAGAGAGAGAGAGAACTAGAGAGAGAGAGAGATGCTGAGAGTTATTTGCATGAATTGAAACTGTAATAAGAACATTTGTGTCTTTTCTCCTTTTTTTTGACTGGCACTCTAAATCAAATTACCACTGTCTTGGACTATTTAGGAGTCATGTTTGAGAAATTAAAATATATCAGTCGTAAGCTGCTGGTCGCCTAGTGGGGATTATGTGCTTATTTCTAGAATACTCCTGTCTTTTTTTCCTTAAAAGAAAAAAGAAATAGTGACACTTATTGGTGTCTCAATGGATCCCTTGCCATAACAACGCTCCTGGCTCTAATGAATGCTGACCACAGAGCACGTGGCAGTTAGCATTCTAGGGCCGTGTTAGCACAGACGCGTCACGTAAAGCTGACCTCTCATTAGGCTGGGAGAAAGAGGCCTCTATCTTCTATTCCCTGCATCTCCAAGCAGTTGCTCGGCCAAATAAAGAAAGACCCCGACCGAGCCTGTCAGTGAGAAGAGGCGGCCAAGAGAGAAAAGAGGAAAAAAGGCAGAGCGAGCGCGAGCGTGAGTGAGCAACGATGAAAGGAACCGAGATGGAGAGGAAGGAAAATGATGATGGTGAGGAGAGACCAAGGGAACGAAATTGACTGGGAAAGGGTTTTTTTTGAAGACGGTCGGAGGTCGGGCGGTCAGCTGGTGTCGGGGGGTTGAGAGGGTGGGGTGGGGGAGCACACGCAAGATACATAACGGAAGGAAGGAGAGGCGAACGAGAGGAAAGAGAGAAGCAGAGAGAGTGAGAGACCCAGAGGCACCCGGGAGTTAAAGCAGCAGGAGAGAAAAAAATACCGTGGCACATTATTGAGGGACGCTTTGGCGCTAAGCTGCTTATTGATAAAAGCACTAATCTGCCTGGCAGAAGGTAAGGAGGCCGGGATGTGTGGCGATAAAATATCTGAGCTCAAGGCAATGCCAGGCAGTAGCTGAGCCTCCTTGCAGCTTTACCTAAAGGAGATTCTCGTTTTTTAATATTATTTTTACGTTTTTTTCGCTCAGTTTTTAACATAAAAGTGTGGCTGTGACCAGAGGTGGCGAACTGAATGAGTTCCTGCCCACAGAGAAACCGAGGAAGGGAACACGGCGAATGAAAGGGCCCGGCTTTCATCATCGGCGTGGCCGCGGAGAATATCACTGTTTGAGTCGGACCTTCATCTCCGATTATTCCTCAGCCGCGTTGCCAAGCGCGGAAGTAATTTGATTAAGCGTGATATGTGGCCCGTGTGGCAGGTGGAAAATAGACAGAAACATTCAGAGAAGTCAGACCCCCCTCGAACCATTTGAAGAAATATGTTTTGATGGGTTGGTGTTAAAAAAACGAGACAGAGACAGAGACGGCACACACAGAGAGAGAGAGAGAGAGGGAAAGAGAGAGAGAGAGAGACAAAGGGAGAGAATAGCTGTCAACTCTAGATAATTATCATCATCATTATCACCATTGTAATTCTTATCACCATGGTAATCATCATTATCATCATCATTATTCACACATCGCTATGCAGTAATGCTGTGTTGCCATGACAACGTGTGATGGTAGACGCTGCGGGCGTACAGTCAGCGATGGCGGAGAGACTGGCCTTGGCCCTAGAGCAGGTCCCCTGGGCTCGGGCAAAAATCCCACTTAACAGGTAATCAGTGGGATGTTAGATCCAAATCTTTAGGTGCACACGCACAAACACACACACACACACACACTGAGAAGCTGATGCTGAGGAGCTGATGAAGAAAGGAGAAAGGGGGGATTAACTGAGCATTCCCTCCCCACTTCACCTAAACTTCCAGGATGGGCTCATCAGTTCAAGGCTACTAATCCACACCAGTCAATTCCAGCATGCCAGTCGGCCTGTATCAATCCCAATGTGCTTGTCAAGATAATGAAAATAAAATGGATGGAGAGAGATACGCTCACTCTGTCTCCTGAGGGCCTCTGCTCCTATATGGCCGTCAGCCTGAGATAGCATCCTTTGACAAGAGAATGCAGAATTCTGACAAGTGCACAGGTGGACATACACACCCTCTCTCTCTCTCTCTCTCTCTGTCTCTGTCCAACAGAGTATGGAGGAGAGAGAGAGAGTGAGAGGAGGAGAGGAGAGAAAGACTGAGATAGTGAGTTTCTTGTATGTAGGTGTTGCCAGACAGTGTGTGTGTGTGTGTGTGTGTGTGTGCGCTTGTGTGTGTTTGCATGTGTGTGTACAGTATATGTGTGTATCTGTGAGCGCATGTGTCACAGTGCATCATTCTGTCTATATCCTTCATGCAGTTATCATGGCTTTTTGACACAAGGAGAAAAACCTGTGCATAGAGGCACCACCTTGAGCAGCAGGGATATTTACAACCTACACAAAATATGTCAAACGCTGCTATAAAATGCACACTTTCCCTAAATCATTGTGTAATTATTCTTGCCTGGAGTGAACCGAGCCATTTTGCAAAGCCGGTGTCATTTCGAGACTTCATGCCCCATCACTACCCACTGATTACTGGCAATTCAAAGGAGGCACTACACACAGAGAGCATCTCCAATTAACGTCATCCTCCTCCCATGTCGTCTCTCTTGCCCTTACGATGTTGACAAGATCAAACCAGCGGGGGAGCAGCTGTACCTTAAGGTGTGTTGAGATTTCTCATTACCAGGCTAATTTTGTTAAGACTGGGAAATCATAGGAGATGCATTATCGGTGTATTTGTTTATAATTGCTTTCTTTCCTTTAGGGTGACATTTTATGCGTTATGTGTGTGTGTGGGTAGGTGGGTGTGTGAGTGTATATGAATGTGTGTGTGTGTGTGTGTTTATGTGTGTGCCAAATTGACTGTGTGTGTGTACATGTTTGTGTGTGAGTGTATGTTAATGTGTGTGTGTGTGTATTTGTGCATGTGTGAGAGGTGGAAAGTGGGGTCTCGATCTCTGAAATGTGTGCCAATGATGCAGGGGCTTGGCTGGCACGCGTGAACCTCGCAGCACACCTGGCTAGGAGAGGCCCTCCACTGAGACACACCAGAGCTGCTGGCACTGTACTTTAATGAGCCAGAGAGTGAAAATATTATGCAGTGTGCATGTGTGTGTGTGTGTGGGTGTGGGTGTGCATATATATATGTGTGTGTGTGTTTGTGTGTGTGTGAGGGTGCGAAAGGGAGGGAACCGGGAGGGTGGCAGAAGTGTTGTCGCGAGCAGCCTGCTGGCACTGGAAAGACTGGAAGAGAGCAAAGGTTCCTGGGGATAGCAGATGTTCAAAAGGTTCCCGAGCGTGACGGATACATTCTAACGATTTGGGAGGAACTGTTTTCCTCTTCCCCGTCCCTTCCCTGTCCCTTTTTTTCCCTCTCTGTCTAAAGAGGGGGTTTTGGAAATGAGTGAGAAAGAGGGATGTTGTGACTAAACAAAAGAGTGAGGAAAAAAGCCAAAGACAGAGACAAAGAGAGAGACAGAGAGAGAGAGAGAGAGAGAGAGAAAGAGGAATAGACAGAAGCAAAGTGCTGGAGAAGGAAACAAAGGTACTGTACATTAAATTTTACAGCTTCAGCCTTCTCGCTCTCTTTCTGGCTGTGAGTCCAACTGAGTGACTTGCAGGCGCATTGGAGCTGACACACAGGAGAGCGTAATCTACTCAGGAGCGCCGAAGAAGAGGGGAGACAAAGCGAGGGCGCGCCACAGAAACGCACCAGTGCTGACAACAAATGTGTTCCCATCGCATGCTGACTGCTTGCCAGAGAGTGTGTGTGTGTGTGTGTGTTAGGGTGTGTGCGAGACAGAGAGAGACAGACAGAGAAAAAATGAGAAACTAGTGATAAACATCATTGCAGACATGGAGCGACACACACTACGGTACAGCCATGCACACACTCTCAGACACACATGTTCACACACAAAAATATTAGGTTTTCCAGGTAAAAAGGCATCCTATAAGCTTGCATTTTCTTCTTTGTCTTTCATTTTTTCCCTCCTCCTTCACCCCTGCGTGTCCTCTAAAAGGGTGATATTTAGGAAACTTCTTGAGCACAGAGCACAGAGCAGTGTGTGTGTGTGTGTGTGTGTGTGTGTGTGTGTGTGTGTGTGTGTGTGTGTGTGTGTGTTCGCGCGCACAATCACTTCGTGTAAAGCAGGTTAAGCCACTGGGTCCTCTCATTAAGCCGGAGGCCTAAAATCTCCTCTCACACACTCCCTCCGAACTCTGAGGCCTGGGAGAAAGAGGAGGAGGAGGCCCGCAGAGGCCTGGGGTAGCTGCTGCTGCTGCTGCTACTCCTACTGTCGGGGGTGATGGGGATGGTGGGGGTGTGGGGGGGTGGAATGTGAGGAGGGTGTGTGTGGAAGGTTATACAGTGGAGGCGAAAGCAATGGGGACAAGACTGCGCTATTTCTGACTAATAAGGCATTTTAATTGCGAGGATTTAATTTAAGTACAGATTTAAGACTTCACAGGCCCTCATCACGCCCACTTAAAAATAACGGGGAAGGTCTCCCCTTCTGATCTCCCTCTGTGTGTTAATATCTGCCTGGCAATGTGACGCAAGTTTCCTTTTCTAGTTTTTTCCTTTTTTTCCCCATCCTGCATAAGGAGGTGGGACGCGTCATTAAAATGCAATGTGAGCAAAGGTGTTAGATCTTTGCCACCATCGGGCTAATTATCGCACTGTCCACAAGGAGAGAGAGAGAGAGAGAGAGAGAGAGAGAGAGAGAGAGAGAGAGACGGTGTGTACTTCCCTCGAAAAACTGTCACATTATCTGAGACATTTAGAGGGCAGAGAACAGTGGCGTTTTGGGAAAACCCTTTTCTTTCTATATTATGCACTCAAACACACGGGCACACAATCACTCATGCACACACACAGACATAAAGAGGGCTCTCTCTGGCACCAATCCACTGCACTCTAAATTGAGCACTCACAGTTTATGTAACCTTTGTTGCAACTGTGACTGATACACAAGTCCTCTTTAATACGATTCTGAAGAGCCGCGACTGAAAAAAAAGGGAAAGAGAAGGAAGGGAAAGAGGAAGAAAAGAAAGGCTGAGGGGTCTGCCAGGCCTATGAGGCTGGGTTGAAATGACACTGGCAGTGTAGGGCGCTAGATTAGCATGGACGGGGAGCTGGAAGGGAAGTAGCAGTCTGCAGTTGACTAGCTACGGCTCCATTCATTCACCTGCATGCACTCACCGCCACACAATGAGTCATTGTTGCCCCTATAACAGTCCCTCCAATGTGCTGCTTGCACATCTGTCATTTGGCTTGGCAAAAGACTTCATTATTTATTTTGGTCAATCTGCTCCGCCTGATGTGGGGAGGGATTCTCTCCCCCATTCACCCCCCCCTCCCCCGCATGAGTTAACATCTGCTGAGACGTGTCACATGAGTTAACATCTGCCTGTGTTTTTACAGCAGCTGTCAGGCCGACGCGATTCAGACGTTGACGGCGAGGAGTAGGTAGCTCGGTGCAGTCACAGGTGCACAGTCACCTGGTGACACACCAGTACTATGATGGGGGAGGGGAAGAGAGAGACAGAGACAGACAGACAGAGAGAGAGACAGAGAGAGAGAGAGAGTGGGGGCATCTACATAATATACATAAGCTCTCGTGTCTGATGAGATGAAACATTTGACAAACATGCAAAAAATTAACATGCATATACATGTACCTGTAAACACGCCCTACTCAAACACACACAACCACACACACACACACACACACACATACACACACACACAAACAGACTGAAAATAAATAAATAAATAAATAAATAAAAACACTGCATGGCTCCAGTCTATTGTCACATCCATGCCATATGCTGTCCATCACTGAGACAGAACTACTGTGGGTGAGCGTTCTCCTCACTGACTGAGTCCAGAGGGCTAGCAGTCGCCCCAACTGTCATCCAACATCTGCTGAAATTACCAAACTGCTGACTGGTAGCTGACTGCCTCCGAGCTGATGCCGTCTGCACGTCGGCTCAGCATCGCTACACCAACAATTAATTTTACTCCAATTTTGTGGACGAACATGACACAGAATGTTGCACACATGTACATGCATGTCCATTAGCGCAAACAAACACACACACACACACAGAAACACAGAAACACACCCACAATTGTTCGCTCTCATACACAGCAGTACTCATATGATTAAGACACATATGCAAACACAAACTCGCAAGGAAAAAGACAAGAGAAGCAAAAAACGATTACTTTATCTCCACAGCCAGTACTGACTATCCACTTGAGGCGCTCCTTAAAAGCAGAGTAATATGCTTGACTACAGATCATGTCACAAAAGCCTCCGGTCAGAGCCTCTTCATAAGAACAAAGGGCCCTCTCTCATTGCTGCGGGCCATCATTCAGCCAGCTTATAATCCTTATTAATTCAAAAGCAGTTGTTGAGGGAAGGATATAAAAAAGGGGATGGAACCTGTGGGGATGGCCAGAGGTCAGATAAAAGATTTTGCGCAAGTAACTTTGGCAAGGGCCACCCCTCCCCATGCTCCAGGCAGATTAATGAAACCATTGGGAGCATGTGAGAACTGGCAGATATGCACATTTTCCTCTCTACTTAACCTCGGCTGGCCAGCTGACCAAACCAAATAAGCTAAGATAAAAGGGTGTGGGGTGTGAAGAGGAGGGGGTTTATCGAGGAATGTCCAAAAACAAACCAAAATAAATAGCTGTCATAAAAGGACACAAACAAATGCCTAACAAGCTGTGAATTCTATGCAGATAAATAATAAAAAGTCTCTGAAAACAGACAAACGTAGCTGTATAAGCCATGAGGTTAGTGTGTGTGTGTTTGTAAATGCGTGTCATGAATATCTATGACACTTGCACTCTGCTGAAAAAGACACGCTTCCACTATGTAAACATGCTTGAACCTCATTCCAACAATAATGACTCTAAATGATGAATTACTCACAGAAAATCAACTCAGTAAACATATCACAGATGTATTATGACTGAAAGACTGTTTAGTCTTTTTCAGTCTTTTTAGCCTTTTTCATAGACTACATTTTTACTTTAGAAAAATCCATACCAAGTCTCCAGGTCATCCCAAGTGACACGACCAACAAAGCTGAAAAGATTTTCAAATCGAAATCACCTTACCAGCATCACAGTCAAAAGGACGCAAGATTGTAAGAAAGGGCTCACCGTTTTGGAGCTGTACTTGGCTTGGTTGGTCTTGTAGCTGTAATCCGAGTACTGATCGGAGCCAGTGGAGTTGTCGTCTCCGCCGGTCCCCACGAAGGTGTTGGTGGCAGGGAGCTCCTGTACTGCTTGGTGCTTCTGGGAGGCTGAGGGCGACTGAGCCTGGAGCTGAATCGAGGGAAGTGGGGAGTTGGAGCGGTAATGACGGCCCAGGTCAGGACTGCCAGGGGGGTATGTCAGAGGCAGGTGTATCCTGGGGCTGTCGCTGACCCCGTCCAGGTTGAACTTGAGGCTTTTCTGGAGGCTGACCTCTTCTTCTTCCCCAAGGGGCTTGGGAGATTTTTGCGGCTTCCCTTTCCTCCCCTTCTTGCCTTTGTGGCTCTTGGGTCCCTGCTTGGGAGTGTAGAGGTCCTTGGTCTCCTTCTTGCCGGCTTGGTAGCCACTCTTGGTCTCCCTCTGAATGCGGTGCCGGATGAACACCACCGCCACTATAACCAGGATGACTCCCGCCACGCCAGCCAAACTCCCGTAAAGGATATTACTTCTATGGGCTGGGTCGAAATCGGGGTCACCGGCGATGTCCGTGTCTAGTGGGGTGTAAAGGCTATGTCCGACCAGTGCCTCCACCAGGCTAACATTGGCGATGGTTTCATTGACGTAGATGTGCACGAGGGCAGTGGTGTGGCGCGTGGGTTTCCCCCTGTCACTCACTCTGACCACGAGGCGGTGTAGACCGCTGTGTTTACGGGTCAGTTCCTTGGCCAGGGTTATCTCCCCATCGGATGGGGAGATGCGGAAGAGTTCATGAGGGTTGCCCCCTGTGATGCTATAGACAAGTTCAGCATTTGGTCCAGTGTCCATATCCTCTGCCTCAACGACCTCTACGCGGCTATCTGGAGCAGCTAAGGGGGATAGGCACCTGTAAGATGAGTTTGAGGGCTTGATGACAATAGGTGCATTGTCGTTTTCGTCCAGAACGTTGATAACCACACCCACGTAAGATGACCTGGGGGGATCGCCACCATCAACAGCTTTCAGACGAAACGTGTAGCTGCTCTCTTTCTCTCTATCGAAGGAGATGCTGGACAGTATCGTTCCTGTGCCATTTTGAACCATAAATTTCCCACTCTCTGGCTCAACTGAGAGGTGCACTTGAGCGTTTTCTCCTTTGTCCATGTCCATAACAGTCACCATGCCCACGGGACTAAGTGGAGGCATGTTCTCTAGCACCGAGAAAGTGTACCGATTCAACATGAACTTGGGTTCATTGTCATTGCGATCGAGTACCTTGACCACGACCGTGGCTGTACCACTGTGACTGGGCACCCCTTTGTCAGCTGCGATAACCTGAAACTCGTACCTCTCCTTGTGCTCTCTGTCCAGGGGACTGCGTGCCCTCACTGTGCCCGTGCTAGTGTCAATCTCAAAGAGTCCGTTTATTGATGGCTCAGCAACTATTCGGTAGGTGAGCTCAGCGTTGGTGCCACTGTCAGCATCTTTGGCGACCACATCTAGAATCTTCTCTCCAGGCTGGTTTTCCTCTTTAAACTCCACCTCAAAGAGTGAAGGCGAAAATACGGGGGAGTTGTCATTAATATCATTCACTTGCACCTTCAGCGAGTTTGTGCTGGAGAGTGCAGGGTTACCTGAGTCCACAGCAACAATCTGGACCCTGTATTCCCGAATGTCCTCATAGTCAAGAGGGGTCGTGGTCTGCAGGAAATACTTTTTCTTGTGTTCGGCAGCAGAGTCACTTGCCAAGCGTAGCTGGAATGGAACGTCCCCTGCAACAACACACGTCACTACTGCATTCTCATCTTCATCCTGATCAGAGACTTGGACTAAGGCAACAGCTGTCCCCACTGGCATATCTTCCGAGATATTTGCGACTCCGTCACTGTGAGTGACCAGGCCAATTCCACGGATCTCTACAGCTGGGGCATTGTCGTTCTGGTCTGTCACTTCAATCTCTACAAAAGTTTTGGACGACTTGGGGGTTGGTCCTTTATCCCGAGCAACCACATAAAACTTTAAACTGTTAATCTCTTCCCGATCCAGGGGCCCTTTCACATAGATAATACCAGTAGAGCGATCAATCCGCAGGAGTTTGGGAACAGGATCAGTGGCCTGGTGAAGAGAGTACTCAATCTCACCATTGGGACCAAGATCAGAATCATTGGCCTTCACCTGTAAAAAGAAAGAAATTAAGTTTGAGTTAAGTTTAGATAGGTGTTTTATTTTCACAATAATAACTGTATATACACACACACTCCAAAATAGACTGTACAGGGAGCAGTTATCAAAGAGGTGTATTCATGTACACAACATTTACAAAACCAAACCCACCAACCCAAAGATTAGCATTGGATAAACTACCAGAAGATGGCTCCTCAAACACTGAATGAACACTGAAAGAATGAATAAATAGACTGAATAATTGAACAGACCTATTTTAAAATCTTCAGTTTGCAAGTAAGTGGTCAGACAGTCCTGGGAACAGTCCTGCATCTCACCAACAGCCTTTAAGGTACAATTTTTTACTTGTGTGATATTGTGTTCTGTTTGAAATATTTGCTCCTCAGCACAAGTATCAAGTGATGCTGCTGAAGGAAGGATCAATACAGGATGATGTGATTAATAATTGAAGAGAGACTCCTTGTTTTCTGTGTCCTCTACGTCATTTTAAAGCAGATATCTTCAGCAGTCTCTGGTTGTCAGTTTAGTCATGGTCATGTGTGGTAATGTTCTTCTTCACCGTATGACTCTCTCTCTCTCTCTCTCTCTCTCTCTCTCTCTCTCTCTCACACACACACACACACACACACACAGACACACACTCTCTCTCTCTCCCTCTCTCTTGCATATTTGTCAAGTTATATCAGATACAAAGGTGAAACTAGAATGGTATTTCCTCTGCCAAAATACGCAAAGGGAGTGGTAACATCAGTATGTTTTATGGGTGCCATTATCAGTGGGGCTATTTCACAGCCACAGACACGCAAAACAAAGGCACGTGAATGACAAATGACTATCATTTCAATTCTAGCCTAAAATCTAGAGCTTTAAAGAACTGCTCTGCAGGAAAGACTCTAAAAAGTAAATGCCTTAGGGGGAGGACACCTAAGGCTGAAGGAAGACAATAATTCCACAGTGATTTAAATAAATGAATCATTTTGCTGTAATCATCCCAAGGAGAATCAGTGATTCATGCTACACTGTGCTGAGGAGTGTCCCTTGGTGAATCTGAATGATCTCCATAAGAGAGCCTTGGTGATCAAACTGTGCTTGACTAGGCTCTCTGTAAATGAAAAACAGACGTATCCCTTGGGACTCCTGCAGTCCCGCTGTAAACCACTCAGCGTTGCGTTTATAAGAAAAACACTTAAAAAAGCTGAAGGCTCTCTGCAGATGGGGACTGGGTTCGCCGCAGAGGTCAAGAACACAAACAGCTTCCATTTGTTCATCACATGACAACAAAGTTACTCAAGAGCTCAGGTCAAGCCAAACACCGCTTTGCGGAAACAATGCATTGCAGTTGTCTTGCCACTAAATTGCTGTAGGCACTTCATGTTTTTTTTGTAACAGAGTCATGAAAAGGTTTCATTTACCTGAAGCACTGAGTGTCCAATGGGACTGTTTTCGGCAACTTTAGCCTCATAAGATGATTTCTCGAATCTGGGTGCATTGTCATTAGCATCTGTGACAACGACCCTCAGCAAGGCACTGCTCTGGCGTTGAGGAGCTCCCCCATCCAGCACTTTGATGCTGAGGTCGTACGAATCCTTCTGCTCGCGGTCAAGGCTACCCAACACAATGAGCTGGGGAAGTTTCTCGCCACGATCCTCGGCCACCTGCAGGCTGAAGAGCGATGATGCCTCCGACCCGGCGGACAGCTTGTAGTCCGACACTCCATTCTTCTCCGTGTCTCGGTCGGTGGCCAGCGGGATCGGGAAGAGCACTCCACTCTGTGTGTTTTCCGGGATGGACAGGGTGAGGACGGGCGAGGGGAACTGAGGCGTGTTGTCGTTAATGTCCAGCACCTCGATCCGACCCTCAATCAGCCTCGGGCTCTGGTTCTGGATCAGGTCGGTAACAGACACCTCGAACTCCAGAAAGCAAGGCTTGCCCTTGTTTCGGCAGTTCTTCAGGGTCTCGCGGTCGATGGGGATCTCGGTGGTAAAGATGTCCCCTGTCTTGCCATCGACCCGTAGGTAGGGAGAGCCAACCTCCAGCTTGTACAGGTGCCCAGTGTCTGGCAGGCCTTGGTCCGCTGCCAGGCTTCCAATTAATGTGCTGGGAGGCTGCTCCTCAGGCACCCGGTACAAGACTCCCCCAACCAGTGCCATGCCACAGGGGTCCAACAGAAGAGCCCACAGTAGGAGCGTTCTCAGAGGGACATCCATGGAGGCCTTCAACAGCCACACCCTAGCCTATGACACATACAGAAACAGACATGCAGACAGAGACAGACAGAGATAGAGAGAGTGAGAGAGGGGTTAACTTCTTATACCATCAGAATACTTGAAAATACCACCACCAAATGTTCACTTTAAAAATTCACGATAAAATTTTTTTTATCCAAAAAAATGTTGCTGTGTGTGTGCATCTGTCTCTATTTTGTACGTGTGTGTAT
>JAVQKI010261927.1:0-10062 GCA_036025975.1 Nematalosa erebi
CTGTTGTTTTTTGTGCAATGTGAACGTGTATCTGCTGCTGGACACCTTAATTTCCTTCGGGATCAATAAAGTATCTCTACTCTACTCTACTCTACAGTATGTTTATAAAAACTAGAGTAAAGTGAACGGTTCCTGAAAATGACCCGAGTTGTATTATAAAGGCAGAGCTCCCAAGTGCCACCTGGTGGTTCTGTAGGTACATTGCAGTTTCTCCTAAAAAAAAGAAAGAAAGAAAATACTGCGTGAATCTCGCATGATACACGCGAGATTCATGTGCGAAACCGTTCAGTCTTAACCAGCATCATCTGTAGGTGAGGACAAATCTGATAACATTAATTAAGCTGAAATTGTGCAAATATTACCTAACAAATTAATAAAAAAAAATATTTCAGAAAATGGCATTTAAATGGCTGTTATAGCGTTTTGGAAATGAACTCTTCATATGTATATGTATGTATTGTCTTTTTTTTCAGGTTTGGTGTATTCACACCAAAAGTTAATAAAGCTTTGTCGCTAATAAAGCGACTGCAGTCGCTCTAATCAGTCATGACAACACCACTGCCATATCCTTGACAGCCAAAATATATCATAGCTAATTTGCATAAAGTTGGGCCGTTTTTAACTTTTGTAGTTGCTATAGTTGTCCAAACATTGCCATTCGTCGCTTTTGTTGCTTTTGTCGCTTGTGTCAATAGAAAGTATATTATTTCCGGTGAGTTTTTTTCAGCTTTGGTATTGTTGCTCCTGATGTGAATGCACAGTAAGCCCTGCTTTATACCACATTCCGATGCTGTGTGCCCCTGTAGAGCTTTGTGTCTAACGATGCCCCTGCCAATGACCGTCGGCAGCCCCATCCCCTCTCTCTCCCCTCTACTCTCTAGATCAGCCAAGGGGCCTCTTGTCTGTTTGGAGCTGTGGTGGGTGTGAGTAAAGGTACTGCAGTGCTGGTGCAGGATCGGAAGCTGTGTGACTGATTCACTTTGATAAGACACCACATGACACGATCATACAGACAGACAAAACTTGCAGGAAAAGCTGAAACAAATATATGCACACACATATACACACACACATGCACACATACACACACATACTGTACACACACACACACACACACACACACACACACACACACACACACTTTTACATACATCTCTCTCTCAGTCATACACAAATACACACACACACACCCGAAACCAGTCGTATTGCTTTCACGTGCTGCCTTCAAGTGCAACAGAATGCAAATGCATTGTTTGTGAGATCGGTAAAGTTTACCATGCTGATGGGTTCATTGAATTTAACAAGTCATACAAACAATACAAATTCTCACAGGTGGCCATAAAAAAAGGGAAAAAAAGAGAAAAAAAGGCTGTCCATTTGGCTGCAAAGACAAACTCCTGCACTGTGGCTTGCCACTAGTATTCGTTTTCCTTTTCACACAATCAGTGTGAAAGCAACTTCCTCTCACAGAAAGCTCTAGAACATACGTCTTGTGTGGCACTAGAAAACAGTTCCTCTGATACCTCGTGCTTGCTTATTATATCACACAGACGGTGCCAAGGACAACTGCCAAGACCATGAGCATCAGATTTACCTCTATAGCTAAATTTTTTTTGCTACTGCTTTAATTTCTATTGTGATTCTATTATAATATTTTGAAGTTACATATTTTTAAAATTTTCATAGTTTTTTGTATTTTGTATAGCCAGAAACTACAGTAGCTGGGACACTAGAACACACACACACACACACACACACACACACACAAACACAGACAGGTAGTACATAAACAGCATGTGGCATGTGGTCTTCCAGTATTCACCTCTTTGATGGTGTTTTTGATCAGGCGATTAGCAGTCTGAAGGTCCTCAGGTTTGTTGCTCTTTAGTAGCCGAGCCAGCAGCTGCAGCATCACAAAGACATTCAAGTGACATCAGAGACGGTTGATGAACAATCTTAAGTGATGATGCATCAACAAATGTTTTATAAAGCAAGAGCAGGATAACCTTTTCAAAAACCTTACATGCCACTGCAGAGAACCTTAAGTACACACATATACTTAATGAAACTTACTGCAGGACATTACAATGTTGTGTTAGTCAGATAGCCTAGAGCTGCAATTTCCATTTCATAAGAGCATGCATACTCACAGCATTACATACTGTACATGTAAGCAACATGTGGCATTTAGCACATACTCAACAAAAGCTCGATGCTCACCTTAGATTTGTCTTCATCATCAAAGAGAGAACCTTCTGGTCTTTGTGTTGGTGGTGGCATCACTATGGTGTCCGGTAGCTTGGGATCTTTCTTGATCACCCCTAAATCAGTGAAGTAAATATGCATAAAATGAATTCAAAGTGAATATTATACATAAAATGAACTCTATATATACACTACTTACAATTTTCTAAATTATTTATAAATTTTTTCAAAATAAAGTTTCAAATTAAATGTGTCCATGCCATCATACAAAACTATTTTGGTTGTTCTGATAAGAAGAGACAAATGACCGTTAACGCCATGTACAATGTCACTCATGCATGATTAATTGATTAATGTACACCTATGATGCCATGCCATTGATATCATACCAGTCACCTCAAAAGGAAACCTCTACAGGAGAGCCAGATGAACACTCTTGCACACTGTATACTACATGGCCCTTCTTCAAAGCCTATGTGTATCGTTAGCCAGCCGATCTCTATCTATGCAGGATGTGCGTTCCTCCTAATGCGCTAGCACCATCGGATTTTAGCTCACTAGAGGGCTAGTGCCCTCCTCTCACTGTCCACGGTGCTAAGAGTTGCGGGTTTATGTCTAGCTGAGTGCAGGACTGGTTTGTGCACTCCATTGCTCAACGCAGGCACAGAAAGACAAACAAACAAACAAACAAACACATGATACAGTACGTGATCCTGGAGGGAGAGAGGAGCAATAAGACCTGCCTTGTTTCTTGAGCATGCGGTAGGCCTCCTGGATCTTTGGCTCGTCCTTCAGCCACTTAGTCCAACTATAGAGCACCTCAGTCACCCTCTCTTTCACGGCGGCTGGGCTATATGTGCCCAGGTACTGTGAGGGGGCAGAGACAGAGCGAGAAAGAGACAGAGAGAGAGGGAGAGAGAGAGAGAGAGAGACAAAGAGACAGAGAGAGAGAAAGGAAGAGAAAGAAAGAGTGATAAAGGGAGAGGGATGGTAGGGGTGGTTAGACCCAGGCAGTGACATTTCTGACTCATCTGAGTAGCTGAGACAAGGAAATTTCCATATTTCATTTTATACATTTGGACATCTAATGAGCAACCCCTCACTGCTCCCCTGGTGCCACAGCGGCAGCAGCAGCCTGCCCACTGCCCCGGAACATGTGTTTCACCTCACTGTGTGCTGTGTGTGTCACTAATACACAGATGGGTTAAATGCAGAGACTTCCTTCACAGTAATACACTATACATTATATTTAGTTTTAGAGTACAAGGGCCTACCATAACACAGAATAAATAAATAAAAAAGGTTGAGATATTTAGCAGAATGTGGCTTACAATTCATAAATTACATTGCATTAAACATACATTAAATACAAAGTAACAGTAATTTATAAGGCAAAAAGATGGATATATTGATATATGGATATCTTTCCATTTATGCATCCATTGACTTATGCCTTTATTTATTAGTCTGTGTTTTGCAAAGCAGGTGTTCACTTCAAATTGCAATATGAGAGAGGACCTTTGAATACCATGCAACCATGCAACCATAACTAACTGAAGGCAAAGGGTGCACATATTGATGATTTTCACAGATTCTTTTTTTCCCTCTACATTTCTACGCCTGCTCAATCACTCAATTTGTACAGCGTTTAGAAGCGTTACCTTTGGCGAGAGAACTTTGATGAGTTCATTCAGAAATCGAAACTTTGCCGCCTCACTATGGAACCTCTTGCCACAGTAGTTCATGCAGGCCTCCAGAAGCTTTAAAAACAAACAAACAAACAAACAGCCAAATAAGAACAGGGCATCATAAAACAGAGAAAAGCCCTCAACATTTAAAGAACATATGGAGTCAAATTGCTGATGGCCACAAATGACAATTTCTGTTTTTGAATAAATGACAGTAACATTAGCATGCAATAAAACACACGGCTTTCAAAGGCTTTACTATGACTCTTTAGAGTCAGGTTTACATTTAATTCATCCACATAATTTTTCAAGTGTACAGGTGAATATTTGGTGAAAGGAAATGCAAGTCTGGGCATGCATTCATACACACTGCTATTCAAATGAGAGAAAAGCACCCTCTCCTAATCAGGGGGAGGAAGTGAGAACAGCTGCATGTCTTGATGTAAGGGCAGCATTTCAAAAGAAAGTTAAGATCTCAACGAAATACAATTTCCTGCAAATAAACCATGACCCCAGTAGCCTTAACTGCATTTCACCCAAAGCAAAAAAGCAACTGAACCATACATCTGTCCATCCATTAAAAATGTACAGTATAGCAAATTAATTTGTTTTGTTGAACGGTTCACAATTTGCATGAAAAATCTGAATGGCAACCAAGCTATTGTAGAAACATTCCTGTAGGGGCAGCTGCCACTGACTATGAGGAACTTGCAGTACTGTGGAGGCAAGGGTCAAGAGGCGGGCCAGACTGAACTTGGGTCGTGAAAACCTGCAAAAGCAGCAGTGTGGCTTTCCCTGCATTATAACAAGCACACGCACACACACACACACACACACACACACACACACACACCACACACTGGTCCCCACTGCTGCGGCCTACCCTAGCCAGTTAGCGTTGCGCCAAAGGTATGCAATGACTGACTATCATGGGGAAGTTCAGCTGACACTTGTTAAATAAACATGTGAATGCCCTTCAGCATGTCAACCAGCTTTCATACAGACTACTGTAATGATAAAACTTTTTTTCTTAATATCTAACCCTGAAAGAGTCCATGCTAAAGATCAGCCATGAGATAAGACACAGTGCCATGGATGAAGCATGTGGGTAATTTGGTAATAGGAGAGCGGCAAAGAATTCTGGGAGCTGTAGTCTTTTGCATGGTAGGCTACATGCAAGGCCAGTGTGGGTGCAATCTTACTGTAAGGGCCTGCAGAGCCTCATTCTCCTGTGGAGACTGGATCTTATGGGCCAGAAGACGAGTGGCAATAAGAGGTCTGAAGGAGAGTGGGAAAAATATAGAAATAACCCAAATTAGCACCTCATACAAATGCATTGTGAGAACTGGGAAATACAGCTTAGTGTGTGTGTGTGTGTGTGTGTGTGTGTGTGTGTGTGTGTGTGTGTATGGAGCATGTTTGAAGTGGTGTGGTGAATGAGGTCACACTGCATTTATACAAATATTATGAAACTCAAGAATGACCACACTTTATCCACAACCAATTTCAACAACTCATTCTGTCTGGCTATGACAAAGCAGACATCACAGTGTGCGACTGAACATAACCTACTCCACACGATATGTTCACTGAAAAATCCTTTTTTTTTTTTTTTTTAAGGAAAAAACTTAGCAAGAGGGGGTGGGGGTTGGGCTTTTACATTTGCCAAATAATGTCACAAACTATCTCAGACAAGATGCCAGAACATCCCCAGAGCAAATGAGGATCTGTACAGGCCTAGAGGCACCCCTGACTAGATGACCTATGTTGACTGTAGCATGATGAGGCAATACTAACCCCTCTGGTTCTCTGTTGACTTGCTCATAGAAACCTTGAATGCAGTCCCACCTTTCTGATGTGTTACTCGGGTCTGTGACCTTATCTATGAGGGAAAGACAGAGGTAGAAAGGGAGAGAAATCTCAACAAGTTTGTCAGGCAAGAATTTGTCTAAACTACTTTCAAGTTTGAAAACAACTCAACACGTGTTTTACTCAATACCTGGGCTGTCAGGTCTATTGTCATGGTCACTGCCAGTGGTTTACGTTTTTTTTAATTATTATTCTTTTAAGCCCTGCTGTGTGGGGAACAATTTGGACTAGGTGTCGTGACCATGAATGACAGTCACGCACTGACGCAGCTGGTAGAGTAATAAAGCGACGGTTGTTGGTGTCACACTTACAAACCGCAGCGTATCTAGCTGCTCTGACGACTCCCTGCATCGCGAGGAATTCAAAACTTTTGACAAGCACATGACAGCGAGTTCAGCGCTTCCTGTTTTGTTTTTCAAAAAAAAAAAGATACGCTATAGGGCTACGCACCTAACTTATCCATATAATAGTCAACTGTTTGAACTGTTTCTTTTGTTGAACAGCATTAGTCCATGATTGGCCTAATAACAAGAGAATAAGAGAACTTAGTTCTCCCGGAAAGGTGAGATAACGCTGTCACCGTTTTCAACACAGTAGCCTACTTAGCCAAGTGCATGACCTTTGAAAGATAAATAAACACTGCAGTGTCACATTCAAATGTATCTTCTTATCAAAAAGGCAACATAGGTGGCAAGTTTGACAGATGTGCTGTTGTTGACAATGACTAGACAGATCAATCACCATAACAGCTGACGCGCCCGGTGTTTTCTTTAAACAACTGTAGGCTATTTCGCATCACATTAAGCATTTTTACTGACAACGTCTGATAACGTATATTATGAAACTTTTGTACTCACTTAACCAAGTTTCTAATGTCTCCGTGCTCTCGCCTGTCGCCATGTTCGCCTAGGTTGCTATCGCACTGTTTGTTGCGCCCGCAGTCGCAGCGACTTCCAGCTCGGCTCTGGTCTGCAACATGTGACTTACATTTCGCTGGCTCAGAAGTCACGCACATAATTACGCATCCACGCCCCCACCCCCCGCCACAGTTCCTTATCTTTCTCTTTTTAAATCCTCTTAGTCTTAGGTCTAAATACGGATGAATAAAACGATTTCATTTTTTTGAAAAAGCTCTTTGGGTTAGTTTTGGCTGCAAGCCAATGTCATATAGGCAACAGAATCGTCATTGCGCACAATTTTAACAGTCTTTTAAGTGGGGTCTCCCACTGTCTCATCTGGCTACAGCTTGCTGTTAATTAAATCATTTTATTGTCCCATGATTCTTTGACCAAATGTCCACATGGGGCAGGGGTTGTGGTATTCAATGGGTTACTCACACAATACAACTTTTCCTATGGTAGTCAATGTCTGGAGACCCACAGAACAAATACAATTTGCAAAATCCACTAAGATCAGATAAACTGTTTATTAATTTACAGATGTATAAGACAGAGTATACATTCAGAGACAAAAGGTGGAACAGATTTCACTTTTTACAGTCTTTTTTCTTATCAGTGTTGCAGTACTCTTTGCAAGCGCTGGCATGTTTCTCCATTTCCTAGAGATACCATCATTTCAGCAACACTTGGTCCTTGCTGCAAGAGAAACAGGCATTCAGATTAATTCAACTTCTGTAAAATAAAAACTCATACATAAATTCAAATCTCACATTACACAGTTTTGTAAGCCCTTAATCGGCATACTCCAGACATGCAACAAACCTTGAACAAAAATGAAATGAAAAAAAAAAAAAAAACTGAATCTTTATTCAGTTGTGTTTAAATTAGTGGACCTAATTTAGCAGACCTCCCTGAGGTTTTACTGGTTTTTAGATGTATCCCCTAATCCAGACTTCAAAGTATATTATAGTCATCATTGCTGGCAACACCTGCCCATGGCTAACCACTTAACCGTGTTGTGCAAGTTTACACTTCAGATGAACCAGATCAAAGTTCAGTTCACACAGGAAAATGAAAAAGTGAGTAAATTCATGTTTATAGTTCACCATTTCATCTGAGAACTGGTTCAAGTTCATTACACTTAAAAAAGCAAATAAAAATAGTGAGAAAGTGTTTCTGTATCTTTTTACACTAGAAACGCACTCAGAGAGCGCAGACCTCCGCCAGGCAATTCAATCCGGTGATCCGGATCACCACCAAAATTTAATCACGTTGAACTTAGCCCAATTTGGACATACCCTGAAAATTTCATCAAAATCCGTGCATAACTTTTCATGTTATGTTGCTAACTAACCAACCAACAAACTCTGGTGATCACATAACCTCCGCTGGCGGAGCCTAGGTAATAAACCCTTTACATAATCAGCTACCCATCATTATTATTATTTGTATACCAGTTACATTCATCACAACTAAGGCAGTAACCCTACATTTTCCACAATAATTAATGTGTTAAGTTCAGTTTTATATATAGCTGTGCTGTCTAGCTGCACCTACTATCCAACAATTCATGTGCAAGTTATAAGATTAAGTTGTATCATTTCCGACTTAATCCAGCACTGGTTGACCTTTAGGGCTGTACTACCTACCTACAGTGAAACGGCACAAGTGAAATAGTACATGAATCATCTGACTCAGGGGTGCCCAATCAGTCAGTCGCCAATATGTTGCAGGTAGATCGTTAAAAACATTCAAAGAATGTTCAAATGTTCTCGACATAAACGTGGCTAGCAGAGTCATTCTGTTGTTGAGGCAAGCTACTGTCTAATTTGCTGTGAATGGGGTGTTTGGTCTTTCTCTTCTCTTAATAGGTAGCGTAATGTTCACAAAATCACTAAACATGTTCAACTTGTGCAAGACCAGGTCAGAGATGGCTGTTCTGTGTTTAGAGTCAGACTACAACTACTCTGTTTGTCAGACTTGAGACGTGAATACACTAGCTGGGAGCTTCGGGGATGAAGGTGTTTGTCCTTCACATTAAGCAAGCAGAATAATAACTTGTACAGTATGGGGGGGGTAAAAAAACATGTGGTCCATCTTTTCAATAGTAGCCCACAAGCTGAAAAACGCTGGGAAATGCCTGATCTAACAAGTATTCAGTTACAGTATATTGGCTGGATCCCAATAAACCTCCTCCACACACACACACACACACACACACACACACACACACACACACACACACGCCATCCCATAAACCCTTAAAATTATGCCAATTAAGTCCATGAGAAATTTAGAGGAGACACTGGAGTTCAGATATTACTTCTGGATTTATCTACCCCTGGTTGACCACGAGAAAGAGAGGTTGTGCTACCTGCTGTCCGCTGAGCGCGAGCCTGAGGAGCTTCATGACGGAGCTGTACTTGGTGGACTTCACCTTCTTGGCCACAGCCTTTAGCTCAGTGCTCAGCCACTCCGTGGTCAGCGATTTCCCACGGCCTGTGTCCATCAATCTACACCAGGGCAGAGGGATAGGGGGAGAGAGAGAAATGGAGAGAAAGAGGGGGGAGAAAGAGAGAGAGAGAGAGAAATGGGGGAGGGGGCAGAAAGGAACAAGTAAACATTGATGGAGGTCTTTCTCTTTCTGCCTCTCTTTCTCACGTATACACACACAGCCATGTCCATATGTTATTATCTCTGTTTTAGATCTGTTACGTTTTTAAGGGTTTATGGGATGGTGTGCGTGTATATATGTACTGTGTGTGTGTGTGTGTGTGTGTGTGTGTGTGTGTGTGTAGAGGGGGTTTATTGGGATCCAGCCAATATCATGACCTGGATGAATGAGAATTTCCACAGACACTCTGTTTCAGAAATCATAATTTGCAAGCTAACCTCAACTGTCAATTGTATTTTGTATGTAGTTTAACCATTTAAACAGAGTGACCAAATCTGTTGGTAAAACACAACGAAACCTCTGTGCTGTTGGTTTAGTAACTCACTCGATCACCAGTGTTGCGATGGTAGGGGCATCCGACGTAAGCTCCTCCAGCTGTTGCCGGGAAACTGACGGCCTGATCCACAGATATGCGTAGGTAGGCGTCACCAGCTCACGCACAGAAGAGATGTGACCCTGGCAAGAGGTCAAAAGGTCAAGGTAATTCTTAAAAAAAAAAACTAAAAAAAAAAAAAAAAAAGACAGGAGGATAACGACAACAACGACCCATGGGGACGAATGATAGTTTTCACAAGTTCACAAGCAGACACCCAAATTTCCAAGTTAGGGGAAATATTTTCTCTCTTTTATCAGACCAAACAGAACTGCATTGGGTGTAGACCCGTAGGCAATAAGTATATCCTCCAACAACTTGATAACACTAAAAAGACATTTTTAAGGAGAGGGT
>JAVQKI010261930.1:0-13018 GCA_036025975.1 Nematalosa erebi
ATTAAACGTTGAATGCTAGACAGTAACAGCCCTCTAAATGACGTCTGTATGGTTTACCAATTTTACATGACAATTAAATAGATATAAACGTGGAATATAGGGCTATAACAGGTACAGGCTAACGTTACAGCTAACATTCACATGTTGACCTCCTCCACTACTCCTGTTCTTCTTCTTCTTCTCCTTTTTTCAGGTTTCTCACTAGCAGAGCAAAAGTGAATACTGCCACCTACAGTAGACCTCAACCAATGACTATGCTGTCCCGTCAACAACCACATCCTGGCACCATGCATAAAAAAAATAATAATAAAAAAAAGACAGAGGGGCCCTGACATATCTTACATTTCTTGCTTGCTAATAATAATGCTTGCTTATAATAAGACAATTATTCAGCCTAGATGTGGCAGGTGAAAATGAAATCTTCACTTAGAGCAACTGTGTGTTTCTGAATGTATCTTGTTCTACAACTGTGATGGTGGTGGGGCATTTTTGACGAAAATCCACATGAAAATGACTTTTCCATTGTTTGTTGTGATTGTTGTTGTTCATGATTATTTATTTTCCTTTTCTTGGCGGAGCGCTCCGCTTCGACTCTCGCGACTTTTCAGAGCACGCTGATTTGAGTAGCGTTGAAACTGCGCAAGCGCCATTCACACTTGAAACCGCGTGGAAGTCTTGTGCGGGCACGGGCTCTCCAAGGAGAGCATAAAAGTTCTTATTTGGAGGAAGGGAAACAAATTAAAAATGCTTGTACTGTTCGAAACCGCGGCAGGTTATGCCATATTCAAAGTAAGTTTAAAGCTTTATCACTACGTCCCAGAGAAAAGTTAGATTTGCTGCGTTACCTAGCTAGCTAGTAATATTAGCAAGATCGCAAGGTTCCAGGGCTCTGCCAGTTTCGTGATATTTTAACAGTTTACATTGCCTTAACTTGCCAGAATGTGATAATGTTTTAATAGCCTTTAGGGTCATCGACAAGTGTCATTTTAAAAATATGTTATAAGTCCTCGGTAATTTGTCCCTTCGGTTAGTGACGGTAAACGTCGGTAACTTCGCAGTAGCAAGGCCGAGCGTGCTGGAACCACGTTGCATTTTTTCAGTGTAGTGGACGTGGTATGCCAGCTTGACAATTCGATCACAAATGCTATGTTTTATGGTTTCGTTGTATCTGTAAAGCCGCCCAATATTCATTCAGTTCAGATGTCGATGTCGAAGTAAATAGCACGTCAGTTGATTTAACATAGATAAAAAGGAAAAAAGTTAATAAAATGTCATCACATGGACGAATGTTTTCCTTCCTTTGTAGCACGTTGCTGATTGATACATTTTTTTGTTGCGATCATTCAGGGTCTGTGTGTGGTCGGCATTTAACTAACGATACGCTTTATTGTTTGCCAGGTTATGGATGAGCAAAAACTCCAGCAGGTTGACAGCCTCTGGAGGGAGTTTGAGACTCCAGAAAAGGCAAACAAAATGTGAGTACTGGAAATAATTAACCGTCACTCATGGTAGTGTATGTAATATTACAGTAGTCTGATTATGTTAATGATTTGTGTCTAACTTATTACTTTTTTTTAATCCATAGTGTGAAACTAAAACACTTTGAGAAGTTTCAGGACACGACTGAAGCTCTGGCAGGTACTGTATGGTGGTCATTTGCTAATCAGTGTAATAAACTTGAAACATTCTGTGTTTTACAAATACATTTGTGGGAGACAACCCTTGGTAGTTTATGTCCTACTGTGTTGTCTGTGATGTATCTCAGAAATCTGAATGAAACCTGATGCCATTCAGGAGTTTATTCGTCACTACCACTGAGACATTCACAGCTTAGAAGACATAAGCTTTCGTGTACTGGTTGTTGACCAAAACATAGCAAGTAGGTGAATAGGCAAAAAAAAAAATAGGTGTTAATAGGCAAAGTCAACATTTCCTGATTCTATGAAGCCGGCTGCTGCAGCCAGCGATGTGTTTTGAGTTCAAAACCTTGTCTTTCCATCCCATTGTTTATTTTTGGTTCATTCAACCCTAAATAAATTGCTGGCTGTAGGCCAGGCTTGATGAAGTCAGGTAATGTAGAAGTTTTGTTAGCTTAGCTTTTGTTTATCTATTAGCTTAGATGGTTACTTTCTTTAAAATAAAATGAATCTGTTCTGCATGAGGCTGCTTTAACATTAGTCAGCATTAGATGCAGGTAATTAGAGTATATTGCCATGTACAGTGGCTGACTCTCTGAGCAAATATCTTTATTTACCTTTAAATGAACTTCTGTGCTAACTGATTTTCGTATCTATCTGTCCCTGTGTAGCGGCCACGGCCCTGACGGAGGGGAAGATTGGAAAGAGCCTGAAGAAGGTGCTGAAGAAAGTCGTAGCCAAAGAAGCTCATGAGCAGCTAGCCATCAATGATGCAAAACTGGGCGGAGTCATCAAGGTAAGCATGATGTCACATGAAGGTTACTTTAGTGGTCTCTAATAGGTTAGCTCAAGATGCTAACATTGGCTGAATCCAAGTGCCCAACTCTGCTCCCTAAAGACTTATCTGCCATAAACCAGCCAGTCATGTAGCCAATACACACTTGTTTACACAACTCAATCCCATTTTTGTAACTTGCGCAGCCACATCCTGATATAAACCTGCTAATCCTTGATCTTTATCATTTTAGCTAATGTGTTTGAATTGGTAACACATGCCACCATTTTCAATTCAAGATTTTACCAGCATTTCATAGTCAGTTGATCTCTCTTGAGATTGCAAATACATCTTCCTATGTAGTGTCCAACCTGACTCCCCTGCTCTCTGTCTCCCCCTATAGGAGAAGCTGAACCTGAACTGTGTGCACAGCCCAGCTGTGGCTGAGCTCATGAGGGGCATCCGTACCCAGATGGAAGGGCTCATAACCGGCCTGCCCCCTAGAGAGATTAGCGCCATGTCCCTCGGTCTCGCCCACAGGTGAGGGAGACGCATATTTTGGGGTTTGAAAAGTTCACTGACAAACACAAGGTGCAGATGTGCAGACTTGTGCTATTTTGTCACTGTCAATGATTACATTTAGCTGTCTGAATTGTATGTAGATTCCCTCAGCATTCGTCACTACCACTGAGACAGTAGCCCTGTGATTGGGCATACAGTACATACTTAGGTGGTCTAGGAAACTGCTTTTTCTCATTTGGTAACTAATTTCTTTTCTCTGTTCTTAGTTTGTCCCGCTACAAGCTGAAGTTCAGCCCTGATAAGGTGGACACCATGATCGTTCAAGCCATTTGTAAGTAACACTTGGGAATTAGTGCACATGTACCAATCAGAAGTAGTCTTTGCAGTTGGAGAGCTAAAATATATCATAGTTTAGCTGATTAATTACTGTCTGAATCCTTGTGTCTACCTCAGACAGCCACACGTGGACTATTCCACCACCCCCTTTTAAGACAGTGTTGGTATTGCCTGATTGAATGGTATCATCACTGTGCCCTCATATCCTCTCCTCTATTCCCCGTTTGTGCGTTGCAGCGCTCCTGGATGACCTGGATAAAGAGTTGAATAACTACATCATGCGTTGCAGAGAGTGGTATGGCTGGCACTTCCCTGAGCTTGGCAAAATCATCACAGACAATCTCGCCTACTGCAAGAGCGTTCGTAAGATTGGTGAGTATATTGTCACATTCTAAAGCAGTTATTTGTACAGAGACGGATCCAGATTGATCAAAATGTAGGAAGATGGATTTAGCGCAGAAAACAATTTGTATGTATACTGTGAAAGCGATATGTTTTTGCGATATGTTGAAAGCTTATAAGTAGTTTCTGATCGTGCTCTTCCTATTGATATTACTGCCCAGGTGACCGCACCAATGTGGCAACCACAGATCTCTCGGATCTGCTACCAGAGGAGGTGGAAGCTGAGGTCAAGTTGGCTGCTGAGATCTCCATGGGAACGGAAGTGTCTGAGGAGGATATTAGGAATGTGAGGCATCTATGTGACCAGGTATGTGAATTAGAGGCTGGGGTCATTAGATCTGTGTGTTTCAAGAGGGGTTGGTCTCATCGGATCTGTGTGTATCAAGAGAGGTTGGCCTTGTCAGGGGAGGATTCCAAGTAGGTAGTTGCACGGCAAAGCTGGGTAAGTTTAGCCAAAGGTTGCGATAAACCTGTTAATAGAAGAGCCAGGAGTCCTCATTCTCTTGCTTAAGCAAAGCCAGCAGACTATTCTATTAGGAGGTTTACCACTTCCTCTAGTTTAACCTACTCATGTTTATCACCTAACCCCCTACTTGGAATACTCCCCAGGTTTATGTGTGGTGTGATTCTGTTTCTGCAGTGATGATGATGACTGTTGTCTTCCTCCTGAAGCTGAAGCTGAGGGTTTTTAGTCACTATCTCATCTGAGCGAAAAATTTAGCTTTGCACGTCTGTTACTTTGAAGTGAAGTGAATTTGAGAGCCAGAGTCTCCCCATTCAACCATCCCCGACTTGACTGAGAATTACCGTTGTCACCATTTAACTGTTGTGGATGGTGTTTGTTAACCATGTCCTGTGTTTGTTTCCTCAGGTGATTGAGATATCAGAGTACCGCACACAGCTGTATGACTACCTGAAGAACCGTATGATGGCCATTGCCCCCAACCTCACAGTCATGGTGGGAGAGTTGGTTGGAGCCCGTCTTATTTCCCATGCAGGTGAGTGTTGAATAAGCTGAAATGATTGTGAGTCTCAAGACTTGGTTGCTTGTTGGTGAATTTGTCATTACCTGACTTAATGAAGCCGGCTGATGCCACCTGCAGCCAGCATTGCATTTTGGGTTAAAAACGGCAAAAATAACCAATGGAGTGGGAGTACGAGAAGGCTTTCAACCCAGAATGCATCGCTGGCTGCAGGTGGCTTAGTCAGGTAATGTCAAATTCACCAAGTGATTGAAATGAATACCATGGCTAGCGATGACGAGGATGACATGTCATGTCTTTCCTGAAAAAAACATGTGGGTTTTTTCGTCACTATCTCATCTGAGCTTTTGCCAGCAGGTGTTCAGCTCATAGATTCACTGTTGTTGAACTGTGTTTTAGTGTTTGTATTGCAGTTGATGTATTGTATGTGTGCATTAACTCAACTGCTGCCTCTTTACTTCTATTAGGTTCACTGCTGAACCTGGCCAAACACCCAGCCTCCACCGTGCAGATCTTGGGGGCAGAGAAGGCACTCTTCAGAGCACTGAAGACCCGCAGAGACACACCCAAATATGGTCTAATTTATCACGCCTCCCTTGTAGGACAGACGAGTGCCAAAATTAAGGGCAAGGTAAAGCATCGAACAGCCCACGTGTGACACTTACAGCTAAAGGACATATTTAGCAGTTACTCGAGTAATTGTCTCTGCTCTTCTAATAGACTGTATTTTTTTGATGTCATGGTGATGTTTTGACCTGTTTGCAAAGATGGCGGTGATGATGATGACATTTTGTCAGTGTTCCTGAAACCCACCATGTGGGCTTAAAAGTCACTATCTCATCTGAGCTTCTGAAAAATGTAGCTTTTGTTAGACAAGTTTATATTACAGATCTCTTCACCTGCTCGTGAGGAAAAGAACAACCTTGTGTGTCTGTGCTGTTCACTTTCAGATCTCCAGGTCATTGGCAGCGAAGGCGGCATTAGCTATCCGCTATGATGCCCTGGGTGAAGACACAAATGCAGAGATGGGCCTGGAGAATCGAGCCAAGCTGGAAGCTCGAGTACGCCAACTAGAGGAGAGGGGGGTAAGTACAGCAGCAGTACCCAGAACCACCTTGTTTATCGAACCTTTAGCTTCTTGAAAGTTTTGATCATGGCATATGTCTAAACTAGCTGATTCTTTAACTCTTTGTGTGCTTTTAGATCCGGCGGATCAGTGGAACGGGAAAAGCTTTGGCGAAGGCAGACAAATACCAGCATAAGAGGTGAGTTCCCCAAGATGCCTTTGGCTTGATCCGCAAAGACGGCTTATCAGGTTTGACATTAAAGGGGCCATGTGTAGGGTTCAGGCAGAGAGGGTAAAAGCGGCAAGAGCAAGCAAGAGGCACAAATGTTCGTAAAGTTCCGTGTTCTGTTTTCACAAGGGGGAGGGGGGAAATCCCCCTTTATGCAGACTAGAATCAAGCACTCATACGCTGATACAAAAGATCATTGAAAGGTTTTTATTCTGACGTATCCACTTATGCAGACCGGCACTATTCACATTTGCTCCCATTGTAACGTATTATGTTGCTGTACCTTGGTCAGTATTCAATGATCTTTGGTTCAAGTTATCTTGAACGCACTGTTACTTTTGTTTGTAGCACTCTTACATTGTATGTAAATACAGTGCTACACATGAAATGATATTACATTGCAGCCAGCTTAGTTGAATGAAGTTAAGTAAATGATGTTACTATTGGGACAAGACAGGGCGTAGACACTGTCTCAGCACTGCTGCTCTTTAAATTCTTTTTTTCAAGTTAAAGGACAACTCTGGGAAGTTTCAAACCTAGATTTTGTGAGAGCGCTTCATACACAGTACTTTCATTCTGACAGATCTAACGGAGATCCATTCAGAAATTAGCGTTAGCATGAATTTTCGTCATTTTGTACCAAATGAACGTACTTGAAGCCCTGTAACAACACACATCGAGGTTGAGATGTGCAAGGAACCACCTTTTTGAAGTGGTTTTGTCGGCATTGTAAATTAGCCTCAAGGCTAACGGCTTGCCATTATGCAACTCTTCCACCCCCTTGCAGTGACGTGAAGTTCTACGACCCTTCGGGTGATTCCACGCTCCCCACCACCTCCAAGAAGAGAAAGATTGAGGAAGTGGAACCAGCAGAGGAAGAGGAGGAGAAACCTGTACAGTCCAAACCCAAGAAAATAAAGAAAGAAAAGGGTGTCGCTGCAGAAGGTATGGCTTCAAAACCTTCACCCTCACCGTGGGATGTTACTTCAAAGTGTTATGATACAACAACCATAGTGATGGATGGGTGGTAGTCAAACTGACCCACTTGGCAGTTATGGCTGTTGCGCAAAAGACTCAAGATGGTGTTGGTAAAATAGAAAATTGTTTGCATTAGTAACTTTTAAAAACTTTTTACAAACACATGCACAACATGTTCATTCGGACAGGTTAAAAGCAGTGAAAGTGAACTGTTTGTGTTGTGTTAATTTATTATTCTTTTTTATTTCTCTAGCTGAGGCCCCTGCGGAAGCCGAAGCGGCGGAAGAGACGGAGACGCCGAAGAAGAAGAAAAAGAAGAAGCACAAGGCAGAGACTGAAGAAGCCGAGGAGGCAAAACCAGAGGAAGAGGAGGTTGCTGTCAGTCCGTCAGAAGAAGTAAGCGTCTGATACTCTTGGATTGATATATAATTTTTTTTTTTTTTTTCATTGTACAGATGAAGTTGGTGAACTTTGCGGCATCTTTGAAATATATATATTTTTTAATTATTATTTTGTGTGATGGAGAAATGAACCCAGTCACCCTGAAGTTAATAAAATTAATTTGCTCAAGGATAAATGTGTGGATGTGCCCCTCAACACTTGTTGTCCATGCACTTTACCTCTGTCATCTCTAATGCAAGATGTCTAATTTTGTCTATCTTTCGCCATCCAGCAGACAACTGAAAAGAAGAAGAAGAAGAAAAAGAAGTCTAAAGAAACTGAGGGAGAGTGAAAGTTTATATTTGTTTGTTTTTCTCCTTTTTATTGACATGTCTATGGAACTGTTTTTTTTTTTTTTATAAACTGAACAATGTCAGTAATTTTCTTTGGTGTATTTCTTAATACTGTGTTAATGAACATCACAGTTGTCTAAATGCTCTGTTTGTGCAAAAAAAGGGTCCTTGTCTTGTTAAAGCTGGGACTAGAGACTTGTGTTTCTCAAACTACAGTAGTATTCAATTTCCATCATAAATGTGAAGAAATTAGTCACATTTTTTTTCAGCATCTGCCCTTACAGATGTAATTTTTTTTTTGTTTGCGTGTATGTATGTTTTATTGGTTGTTGAGAGAGACTGCTTCATATTATTATGAAGAGAAACCTGCTTGAGTTTATTGTCCTTTATAAAGCTACAACTTAAGTGCCAGGTGCCAGCGTAGACCCTGTGGAGTCCTGGACAATAAATGAGTTTCTTTATCATTGTTTACTGTCATTTCTAATAATTACTGAAATACTCTATGAGCACAAGGTGGCCTTCTTTAGTTTTGTGCAGTGCTCATATGTGAAAACCAAAGGTTTTGAAGGGATTAAACCAGTCACTTTGTAAAAAGCAAGGCAATTAGCATGTAATGCGAGTTTTTTTTTTTTTTTTTGACGTGTGAGTGTCACTTCTGTTCACTTCAAAAACTTGGCTACTTGCCGTCAAACACAATAAAGTTATCCTATTACGTTTTCTCAAGGCTTCATTTTAAGCAGAATTCCAGCAAGCGGACAACTGACTGAATAATGACACTCTTTAAAATTTAAAACTACCGTCTGATCCATAGCGTTCTCGTAAGTTTTAATAGTTTGGATCTTTTTTACGTATTGGCTTTTTTAGAGTGACTCCCGGTTGGGTTTGTGTCCCCTTTGTCTGATGGAGCGGGTCGGTGCATTTGTAATGACCCTTTCCTCTGGCACAACCACGCCAAGGCACTGTGCCCATTAAGTTTCAACTGTGGAATTTAAATTCGGCAGTGTATACTATACACGCTGTATAACTGCCAGGTGGCTCTGTGTGGCCTGGCACGTTTACGTATTGATCTATTTACCTAATCGTCCCCAAACCGCTTTGTTATCTGTATTGCTGTATGTCAGCTTTGGCAACGTTACGTCATGAGTCATACCAATAAAGCTACCCTTGAATTTGATTAATTCCCCATTCTTCAGTAAATCAACTCCCCAATTATTGTATGCAAATGTTTTCTTCAAGACATCTTTGTCAATAATTCCTTCCTCACCCTTAAATGGCTAGCTCTCTTTTAGAACAACATTTCATTGCAATTACATTGCAAGCCTATCAACAAAGTGTCTTCTGGAAGTCGACTGTGGACATATTATGACAAATTTCTTCGCTTTTGACCAAAAGGGGCAGAACTGGCTGTTGCTGTGTATTTACAAATTGTTAGGCATCTATAATCACAAAAGGTGGGGCACATTCGTCATTAGAAGTGCCACGTTTGAACTTTAAAAGTAGTAGACTTTTTATGGTGGCAATTTGGCCAGGCGAATTTTTCTTCTTTTTTAAAATCTCTTTCTATACAAATTAAGCACAGCTGTTTAACTTTTTGTTTGACACAGGAAACATTTCTCGTAAGTCTGTTTTCTGTTATTGCACAACAATAAGAGAGCGGGATTGCAACACAGAAGAACCAGAGTTATAATGGCCGCAGTGCTAATGGCTATGGATCGTTGGCTGTAACTTCCTGGCATATGAGAACAATTCCAGTGTAGTTTCCCAGCTATTTTGTAGCCTATCTTCTCGAGTGAACAACAAACAGGAAACGTCTGTGCCATAAATGTGATTGACACGTCTTCACTCTAATACAGACTTAAGCAATTGAAAAATGTGTCCAATTGTAACAAGGAAGAAGGGCGGGACTTCCTGTACGTGACGCAAATTTCACGGTCAAGCTTGGAAGCCCCACCTTTTGTGTTTCCCGCACCGTCAATCAAAATAGAAAAAATCAACTCGAATACCCCTTCGGAGCCCGCCTTTGATTAAAGCAATCATGTTTGGAGTTTAAATGATCATTTATTCTTCCGATTTGTACCTTTCACGCTATGACTGGTACGTAACATTTAACCCGATCGAAGCGTACCATCACCGGTGAGTTTGCACTACCATTAGCAAGCAAGCTAAGTCTTTAATCTTTTTCAGCAGCTCAACTAGCAGTTGGTTAGCCAGCTAGCTAGCTAGCAACACTTTAACAAAGTGAAATATTGAAACCGTGGAGCAATCCTGTCTAATTTCTGATTGCATGATTACAAATACAGTTTCAACAGATTTCTCTTCACTTTTCCTTCTACTCGCCATCTTGTTAGATGCAATCAGCGGAAAAAAAATGTTTGTTCTGTTCAGTTTCCCTCTCCCTGTTTGTCTTTAGCCCCCGAACAGCCAGTTAAACAGGAGGAAATGGCTGCCTTGGACGTGGACAGCAGTCAAAGCGACTTTCTGCAGAACGCCAGTGGCGGGCAGGAGCAGGTATCTCTCATTCCGTTTGTCTTCTGTTGTTCTCCGGTCGGAAGTCCCACAAATGCGTGATGTTTTAGTGAAGTTCACACGTTTTAAAATATGATGTAGGGGGGAAAGTCGAACACTTCCTGTGAGCCTCCGGACTAACGGCCACCCACTTTCTTCAATTTAAACCCGCCCATAGTGGGTAGGACGCTACCGCCACCGCTGCCTCTGCCCGTGGTACCTGCGGTCAGACCGGGTCACCCCCTCGTTAGGGGAGGACCCCGTTGGTAGTGCGTCACCACCCCTACGAGGGAGGCCCTGGAGCTCAAAATTGTAGTCCATGTGCACAGTACTGTTCAGTGTACCTTGTTGCTCCTGCTCGAGGTGGAAAAGTGGGCCTGTCGTGTTCTTTACAATGTTTTTGAATGCTTGTCTAACAAGTAGTTTATAGTTCCTTAATAGAATAACATTGCATGTAGCAATGATATAGATTTAAGTAGTGAACGATCAACCTGTGTTGTACTGTAACATTGTTCAGAGCCCTGACTGCAGAGGGTTTGTGTAATTGATACACACTCTTATGCTGGCCTGCAGGTGAAATTCTAGGTTTGTAAAACTCTAGGTTTGTTGACGAAATGGTGCATTAAATAGGGCTGGTTTGAAACGATTGTGGAAACACATTGAGACACATTGAGAATAAGGATCCCTAGATGAACCATGTCCAGAGCATCTGTTAACATCTGTATCCTATCCTTTGTTTCCGAGTGCCTATCTGTGTAGTAGAGGTGTGGGTTTTGTTTGTTGAAGTTGTTTTTAAGAGATTATTTCATAATAACAGTGTTGCTAACTTCTGTGAGGAAAACACTGCAGATCTTTTGCTATAAAACAATAGTTTCAAACTTACTTTGGTACTCCCATAACAAGGCTTCTCGGACATTGCTGGTAGAACACACCTGGTACAACAGATGTGAATAGTTGTTAAAAAGTGCAGTAAGATGACTCTCTTGACAGCTGTCAAACTTTTAAATACGTTTCCATTGTGTGTGTGTGTGTTTGTTTGTTTGCTTTGCTTTAGACAACAGACCTAACATCCATCCAGCTCACAGGCTCGGACCGCTGGGAGGTCCTGACCCCTGTTACCACGGTGAAGGAGGAACCTGGCGTAGTACATATCCCCACTGGCGTCGTGGCCTCCAATGGCCAGTATGTGCTCCCCCTGCAGGGCATGCAGAGCCAGCCCATCTTCGTAACGGCGGGCACAGGCGACGGTAGTGGCACCAACGGCCTCCAGTACCAGGTGATCCCCCAGCTCCAGACTGCTGATGGCCAGCTCAGCTACGCAACGACGGCGACCACGACCGTTGGGGACGGGACAGGAGTGGGCCAGCTCGAAGACCTCCAGATCCTTCCGGCAGACGGGAGTCACAGTGGCTTGGCGCAGCAGATCCAGGGTGTGTCGCTGGCGGGCACGGCTTTTGGCGGGCAAGCAGGCACTGCTCAGGTGTTGGCGAACGTGCCCATGGGACTGCCAGGAAACATCACCTTCGTGCCCATCAGTAGTCTGGACCTGGAGTCGCTGGGACTGGCTGGTGCACAGGCCATCTCCGCCAGTGTCACGGCAGATGGCCAGCTCATCATGACCGCCCCGGGGACCGAGGCTGTGGCGGTGTCAGGTGATGGTGTGGAGAAGGTGGTCGGTGCCACGGGAGACGTGGCGATGGCTGATGGCACCATAGGTGCTGCTGGTGCTGTAGCTGTTGACGGTAGCAGTAGTGGCGTGGACATGTTTGTGCCAAACACTTCCCTTCCCCCCTCTTCCACCTCGTCGTCCATGGTGACCTCCGTGTCAACCTCGCTTCCCGAAACGATAGATGGCACGGGCGTGCTCACGCAGGCGACCGCTGTCTCTGCCGGGCAGCATGACCCGTCGGCGGCCATCACGACTGACGCCTACCTCCAGCAGAACCACATCGCCATCTCCAGCAGCTCGGTGGTGTCGGGTCAGGAGCAGCTGCAGGTCACCACGGCGCCCACGCAGCATCCGCAGCTCATCCAGGTCCAGACAGCAGATGGCGTGACCACGGCGCCTTCCCCCCTTCAGAGTGTACAGCTCATCAACCCCGGAACCTTCCTCATCCAGGCCCAGACAGTCAGCCCCACTGGGCAGATACAGTGGCAGACGTTCCAGGTGCAGGGTGTGCAGAACCTGCAGAACCTCCAGCTGCCCGCAGGGGGCGCCGGGGCTGCTGGTAATGGAATGGGGGCTACAGGGGCCTCTCAGATCACACTGGCCCCTGTGCAGACCCTCTCCCTGGGCCAGGGTACAGCCAGCGCTGGACAGATACCCAACCTGCAGACGGTTACGGTCAATTCTATATCCCAATTCCAGCAGGAAGACACAGACAGCCCCTCAGGTATCAGAACATGCGCGTATACACACACACACACAAACACACGGACACGGGCACCAGCAGACACACAAACAACTTATGTTAAATTCTATTTCAAATTCATTGGCTATGCTATGGACAATGATCGTGCACAGGGCTCAAAATTAGCACCTGTTAAGCGCTAATGGCGTGTAGAATTTTGTTTTGGCAAGTGAATTATGGCTTCTACTTCGCCACTTTGGCGTGTGGAATACAGCTAGTGTTCGGCAAGTGGAAATACTGTCACGACAGAGGGAGCACAAAGTAAGCTATTAAATAAATACACAGCGTTTCACTCTGTAGTGTAACATGTTGCAACACACTACACATGCCTTTTTGATTTTGCTTTCTCCAGTAGGCTATATTTAGATTTTTAGGTTAAATTGACAGATATGCGATAACGTAAACGCACGGTAGCATTATTTTAAAATCATGCAGTCAGC
>JAVQKI010261972.1:0-10825 GCA_036025975.1 Nematalosa erebi
AATGCATTGTTTTATGTATATAACATCACATTTTATTATCATTTATAAAGACATGCAATTCATATCATTTATGCAATTCTTATACCTTATCCATTTCTATACCCTCAAATGTTAATTTCTACAAAAGCAACTGAAAACTGAAAAGGAAGCAAATATATCTTGTGTGATGCCCTTCCTGACAGCCTGATCAGGCTTTTCCCTCCATCATACGTGAGGTGAATATTTGCTTTTCCATGCCAGTAATGGCCAACTTCCATTTCAATATTCTGAAGGAAAGGTTGGACGTATTGGGATTGAGTGCACTTACAGCATCTGCTTTTGAAAACCTTGATAATACCTTTGAGATATTTGTGGGAAAGTGCTGTTATGAAGGCCAGACACACTTGCCTGTGCAAACATGTAAAGAGTGAGGACTATTTTGAGTTGGGAAATATATGCCACAGGTCAACAAATGATGCCTTTGCTGTTGGACAAAAGACACTGCACTCTGCCATACTGTAGCTCTCCAGCGCCACAGTCAGAAAGCCTGGACAGGTGACTAGCCCCTATTGGTCAGTCACTGCTGTCTGCATGCTTGAACTAGAATTGCAACTTCCACTAAGAGCAGCTGGTTCACAGCAGGCGTTTGTTGAACGTGACCCCAGCTGTAATGCTTGTTTACATGGAATTCATCAGAGGTCGAATAAGCCTTGGGCCTCTTCTTCTCCTCGCCCTGATCTTGATTTTGTTGAGCAGCAAAATCTTAAAGGATATACTTCACTCTGCCACCACGGAAGTCCATCCTCCGTCTCTTTACCATCTTGCCGTCATTTCTCCTTCCTTGGTCGCTGGGTTTGGTGGAGAGCATATCGGCCCAACCCTCTTTAAGCCCATTTAAATCAGATGCTCTCGTGGCCTGGGGCTCTGTCAGAGCTCTCCTCTCCACATTTTTTTTTCTTTGAGTCCTAATTGGTGCCGAAAGGTACATGCATTGTTCGAAGAAGAGGAGTTGAGTGCTTGAAAGATAATGAGGCCCATGTTTTAAATAGCTTAAAGGATATTCGCTTATTAGATATTCCACCCTTTTTTTCTCCAAGTGAAGGCTTTTTCTAATGTATTATGACAAGACATTTCATTTCGAACAGAGTACGCCATAGAGTTCTGGATTTAATTAATGCAATCATATACAGCAAACGGATCATCAGCTTGTAACATAAGACCACAAGACTCATGCAGAAGATCCATGTTTGTGTACTGTCATTCAACAGCGTGTGTGTGTGTGTTTGTGTGTGTGTGTGTGTGTGTAGCTAACTCTTTCAGCATATCTGCTGAATCAGGCTAAGTCCCAAACTGATACTCTGTCTCTGCTTGCCACATTCATAATGAGGACAGAAGATTACGTGTGTGTGTGTGTTTGTGTGTGTGTTAGTGTACACATGACCATACACACTAGCCATAGTGTCCTTAAAGCAAAGAATATGCTAATGGAATACTGTGTGAGGCTTTACTCCACACTGTTTTCTCAAAGCTGTGTCCCTCTCTGGCATCAGTAATATATCTGCATATTTCTTTCTGGGAAAGCATCCAGATGGCTTTAAATAGCGTGCTTCCATGCTTACCTCTCTCACCCACTGCTAGGTGGCAATGCAACATGGATTTATGAATGCATATTAGAGCTCAATATTCTACTGGACCAATTCCACTTGTATGACCACGACTGAAAGAATACTATGACCAACCAACATTACAATGCTAAATGAAATCAACATCTGTTTAATCTTTACAGGAGATATTCAACATACATTTGCCAAGATCCGCAAAATATTTTAACATTTATGTCACACTTCAGATACAATACAAACAAAATACAGATGAAATAGTGACAATGCTTCCTGAGCCAAATGAAACGCTAACGCGGGAGGAAAAAGAGGAAGACCAGGCACTCAGCACAGCAAAGCTCATATACCACACACAAGCACAAACACATTAAAACACCAGGCCAGGCCAAATGTACACATGATTTGTCAGCCTAACCTGATGTATGCCTGACTACGCTGAGAGGAAGTTAAGCATTCCTTCTTCCCAGACTGTGATGTCATCCCCTGAGACGAACAGCCAGGTCTACTGATGCTGACCGCATGGCATTGGGCTTTGGTCCTGGGCACAGTGTGGGCATTTCACACATGGGGAACGGGCCATGGAGCTGTGCAGCACAGCGTGGGTTTATTTGATTGGCTGAGCTTAACCTCATACAAAGGAGACGTAACTGGATATGATTATGCCTGTAGATGACATTTTGAAGTTTTACCCACACAAATTAACACACATAAGCGCACACACACACACACATAGAATCTTTCACATGAATGGAGAGCATCACTAATTTCCACAGCTTAGAGCAGCTAGGGTTTTATTTAACGCATCGTCTGAATCATCAGCACTAATTCAACTCACCACAGACATGCAAACAGCACATTTACACACACTCACAGATACAAACACTCTAATGCACACACTCACCACAGACAAGCAAACAGCACATTTACACTAACACTCTCATGCACACACTAATAGAATTACACATTTGCACACATGCTCACTGTGCATACATTTACCTCTTACGACAAAGCTCTGGCAAATATACACATCGATGTGCATATTTTTGTATTTGTGTGCGTGTGTGTGTGTGTGTTTCTGTTTGTCCTCTGCTGTCACTGTGAGGAGACCTTTCTAAATGAACTTCCTTGGTTTGGAGGTGTGAAGCGTGACCACTGTGAGTGATCAGACCTCAAACCACTGAGCCGAATGAATCATCTAAACATAATGAGTGCATATAGGCTCATGGTAAATGGCTTGATTAAATGTCAGTGAAGAATGAGAGACAGGGAAGGCAGGAGTGCACTGAGGAGAGGTCTGTGAGAGAGGGGAGGCATGAGGAGGGAAGATGAGAGAGACTGGAGGGTCTCACGGCTGATGAAGTTGACCATAAGAGGGTCCCTTGTCTCCCGTACGCCATGATGGATGAGACGGATTCTTGGTCCCAAAACTCAATGTGATCAGCTTCTAGATTTTTTACACACACACACACACACACACACACACACACACACACACACACACACACACAGTCAGAGAGTCAATTTGCCTGTGTAAGTGTGTGCAGTTTGTGTGTGTGTGTGGGGAGGGGGATACACATGTGCATGTGAAACTGGATGTGAAAGATAGAGTTTTGACAGGGCCTATTAAGGAGACTAATGCCTGCTGTCTCTAAATGACCTTTGACCCAGGAACTGATTACCCTGGCTGTTCTCGAGTCTGAGTAAGGAGACATTTGGGGCTCTGTAGCCTTAAATGAAGGGCAAATGTGTCACATCTTAAAAAATTTGTTCAAGCTGCCTTTCCACACAGTTCTTAGCTTCAAGATTTCCTTCCATCTCCTCAACCCTCATCATCTTTAGTGAATTATAATATCAATTTAATCTAATTCATAATTTCATTCTTACTTATTATCTCTGCGTTGTACACTTTCCACAGGTGCACTCATTTGGAAACACAATGAGTTTGCTGAAATGGCTGACTGATAAAATATGGTTGGGAGCACATTGGGAAAAGAATGAACAAACTGAATGAATGAATGAATGAATGAATGAATGAAAGAATGAAAGAGAAGTTGAAGTAATCAGTCAGACTTTCTCTCAATTCTTTTTCTGCCTCCTGTCATCAGGCTCTGTGCAATCATGCTCTAAGCCCTTTATGATGACATCTCAAAATGCTTCATAATCAAGAGGCAAATAGCAAGTAGCAGCATGTGTGTTTGTGTGAGCATCTTGGGTGTAAGAAGTCTAGGCTATAGGAATGCTTGACACAGCACAAACTATTGAAGAGGGGGTACTCACTGAATGCTCACTGAATATTCATTTCTCTAAATGATGAATGATGCAGATACCCCGCAAGTGTTTCCTTGTTTTCTCCCTCTGAGGGGTTTTATGTCTGTTTCCATGACAGTATCAGGATTGGTTGGGGGTCTTGAGGTCATAAAGTCTTCTATGACTTCCTGCCCCAGGACATGTAGGGCTCTCACCAGCACAGGTGTTTGCCTTCCTCTGAGATGGGACATTCACTCAGATATGGTGTGCACCATTGAAGCTGATTTTCCCTCTTTACTGTTCCAGTAGAATCTAATTTTCATATTATATAGTGCTCCAGGAAATGGGTAACACACACACACACACACACACACACACAAACACACATACACACAATCTCCTCTAGTACAACATCAACGTCCGTAAGTATTCCTCTTTCGAAATACAATTTCCAGGAAAGATGGATGTAATGTAATATTTTTGAGAGGTCATTCAAGGCTTTTAAACATTTTAAATTAGCATTTACAAATGCCCAACAAAACACTACCTATCTCATATCACTCCCAGTCATTAAAAGGCAGTAGGCCCACTTTGTCCAAAATAGTTTGTGCTGAAGCAAATCTAATAATATCTCACTTATACCACTGCTTGATCAAATTTCCTATTGTGAGGCGCTATTTAGAATGTGCATTATTTTCTGATAACTGTACACCTATGAAGTAGTTCCACCTTTCTGGCCATATTACACTTGCATATCAATCCGCCCAACTCCCGGTGAAGTTTAAATGAACCGTCACGTTAACACAGGGTTACAAATTAGCAGCCTGACCGACGTTCACAACACAGCAACATAGCAATCATCCATTTAGATCTAGCAATGGCAGTTTATCCCAGTATTAATTGCACTTGGTGCTTTGGGCCAGGTGAGTCAGGATGATAACATGCTTCAGTGCAATGCTGTCCTTAACAAGCATGTGGAAGTCCCAATTATGCAACCTCAAAGGTATGCAGAGCATAGGAAAACATAAAGCTAGTTATTACATGATAAAAGAAAATAAGTTCCTAAATCGTGTTGCATTTTAGTCAGACATGGTGGCATCAGCTGTACGGTAAATTATTTTCTGTCCTGCTTTGTTCTTGAAATACGGCTCAGTAATCATGTGCATTCCATGCAAATTTATCCCAATAAGAAAAAGATAAATGAATTATGCATAGGGCTTTATACATTCCAGGATCAGAAGTGGTAATGAAAGTTTGGGGGTGGAGCTGTGCAAGTGTTTTTGTTGTAAAGCTTAAGGATTTGGAATCAAAAGGAAAACCCAAGAGAGTTTTGCACACGCATTTCAGAGTAATCTAGGTATGCTGCTGAACAAGCCTAATAAGAACAATGATTGTTTTTTTTTTTTTAACATTATGCTAACTGAGGGGGATAGTCTAGCCTAGCAAATGTAAGGAATGAGAGCTGTTTTGGTTTACTCTTATGATGGATAGGAGCAAGCTCAGGCTATGGTGACAGACCAGGCAATATGCTGCTGCACTTTTGGAGTGTGGAGGAGCCTAATAAATAGTTAAGCTTGCTCGTTAACAGGTAGCCAGTCTTCCATAATGCATAATTAAACCATTTTAGAGCATGCCTAATTAGTTGGAGATTTAGCAGATCAGTCAGTAAGTTTTTTTTTTTTTAATTATTATTTATTGGGTGCCTAAGGCCATGGCGGTGAGTCTGGCAGTGACACAAGGCTACAAAAGAGTGCAGTATAAATAATATTGACTTCAATAACATCCAAATCTCAGGTCTTAACCCAACAATTCCATACTTTGACCCTGAAAAACCAATAACCCTCATCAATAACTTACCCAACCCATGTGATTCTGGCTAGTATAAAGGAACAGGGCGACTTTAGTCAATACTGTATATGAGGATAGAACTAAAGGCTACACGTGGTCATACTGACGATCCACAAAGACGTGTCAATATTCATTAAAGGAAAAATCAGAAAGCAAGTGTCATTAAGCCCATAGGCTATGCCTATCTTTCTTGAGGCTGCAGAGTGCTGTCAGTAGGTATCAGAGCTACAGTATTTGGTACAAGGTAGACTGAACTTGTGAACTGGCAGCTAACAAACAGATGGGGGCATAACAAAACAAAACTTCCTTGCCCCCATGAGTTAGTGTTAGTGCATGTTTAGTTGCACCAAGTTCTGTCATTCTTATACCTAGTGTACCGACAGCACTCAGCAACGTGAAACAACAGAGCTATGGGTTGATCCGGATAATCCCTTTAAGAATAAACTGTGTGCCACATAATGGACCGTGCTTCGCAGCTTCAAAGTTTGTCCAGTGGTCCTTTCTTTAAGGGAAGTCTTTAGGATGCAACCATCATTTAATCTTAGTGTTTTGATATTGAAGGTCCTGCTTAGCCTGTATCCCTAAAAGCATAAAGAGCATATTAACTAACTTAAAGCAACACGCCACTGTGGAAATATGTTCATTTTCCATCTCCCCTTGAGTTAATTAATTGAGCCATATCTTTCTCCTGTTCATCCAGTATTTCTCTGAGTCTGGCAATACTTTTAGCTTCTAGCATGTATCCTTGCATCGGATTAGACCATTAGCATCTTGCCTGCAAGCATCACGCTTAAAAGCAACTAAGATTTCCGGGATTTTTTGTATTGAAATGTCGTCGCTTATCAAGTTGGAAAGCATTACACATTGCATTATTGGTTACATGATATCAAGATATTAATGGTAATGCTTTATTCATATTACCGCAGACATTAAGCCAATAAACGTGGTAAAAAGCAATTAAAGCCTTAGTAGCATATTAGCATATGGGCCTAAATAAAACAGAACACAAGTCACACCAGAGGTAGCGGTGTCAGTGGAATAACCAGCCAACACCCGGCCCTTTGCAAGATTATCAAGGCAGGCCCCCTATATAACATGTGATTGCGCAATGTCCTCAAATACCATACACACGCCATTAAAGCAAGTAGAATAAATTAGGTGACTGACAGAAGTAGGCTAATCGCACCAGCAATAACAATAAAATGGTGATGGGCTGCTATAAAAGACAAATGTAAAATAGCGACAGCACAACATAAATGGAGGGAAAGAACAATGTTGACTGCGCACGATAATAAACTCACTGGTATAGGTTGCTGCATTTCACAGCTTTCCTGTGCAAAGTTGTCGATCAAATCCAGAAGAGCCAGTTGTTGTGAAAGGGCAGAGACACCACCGTCTCATTGAACTCAAGCAGCTTTTCATCTGTCTCAGTTTGGAAAATGAACACTCTACAGAGGCCAGAGTGTTGTCTACTGTTTTGCACGTGATGTGCATGTCATATCACACAATCCCCAGTTGCAATGTAAAACAAAATACACCAAAATACATTGTTATTCACTTTGCTGATCACTTATAATGAAAACATATTTGTGTATTTACAATAACGGACTATTTAGTTGAATATGCTGCCAGGGCCCACTATGAAGTAGGAGGGTAAGACTCTGATTAAGTCATAGAGATCATAAAATTAGCAATGAAGAGTGGAACAGCAGAAAGACAGAACTATGAAGCTCCAAAGTGAGGAAAGTGTGTGGTATTTTTCAAGCATCACCACTCTGCGGTCCGAAGACATACTGACCTTTCCAGCCATAGATTTCAGATTTCTGGTTACTTCATAAATGCTGAGAATTCAACAGGCCAGTCCTGACTGCAGGGTGTGTGTGCACACATGTTTCAATGCATTCTGGGACATGCGAGTGTAGGGGGGTGTGTTTGTGAGGTGTGAACACACTTAACCTTTCTCCAGTTGACACGCTAACAGTCTGAATCATGGTAACACTCCTCCTAACCATCTGCTAATCTGGTCAGATTCACTACCCACCCAACACAATCAGTATCAATCTCACTCCTTCTCATGCGCTCACCCTCTACGTCTTAACTGCCATTTGGAATTGAACAGATTACATAATTATGAAGATTTAAGACGAGCATCATGTATGATTAGACTAAGATGACCAGATCTCTAGGATGAAAATCAGGGACGTTTCTAGAATTTTCTTGGGAACCTGGGACATTCCTATTTCTACAGACAATATCATCAAAATAAGGAATACAGCTTTAAAAAGTGGGGACAAAGTGGGTTTTCTTGTATTTTCCCAGGGACAGACTAGACATGCTGTTATATGCAGCCAATATCTCTGTACACTGTATAAACTGTTGTCTGATGGAAGGCTTTATGGTGTGAATGCATTTCAGTGTAAGCGAGGGACTAGACCATTTGTGTGACCGTGTCCTGGTGTATGTGTTTACCTTAAAGGCATTTGGTCACGTCTGTCAAATGCACTGACACATAAAGTGGTTGAAAGTCCCTTAAAGCATTTTACGTCCAGTGTGTGTGTGTGTGTGTGTGTGTGTGTGTGTGTGTGTGTATGCGTGTGTGTTTGTGTGTGTGTGTACATGCATCAGGAAGTATATTAGAGAGTATTCACAGTGAGAGACTGATTTTCTTGGATGTGCAGTAAAAAGCTTTTCATTCTAGCTGATGGTTCAAAAAGGTGCAAGGATTTCCATTGTTTAATTTGTTTTTCTTTTATTTTTCCTCTCTGGGTTTGTCTGAAAGACTTTTAAGTCATTTGTTGTCACATGGTGCAATAAGCTACCGGCAAAAAACTTTTCTATTTTCCTCCCTTCCACTGCACTGGCCACTCTATGGGTTTTTAGAGGTGAACCATGCTGATCAATTCCTGCCTTCCTCTTCACCTCCTGTTGAGGTGTGACCTGTTAGTCATCATCGACTGCTAGCAATCATTGCTCTGCCTGCCCACATTCCCTGAGCAAGCCAGGCAGCCTTCCTGGTGAAAGAGAGATGGAGGTTGGGGGTGTTCTAAGGGAGAGGAGAGGGAGAGGGAGAGGGGCCTGGGGGAAGGGGCATCAACACAGATTGGAGTGGGAGATTACAGTGTGCCTGTTTCACTCAAGTGTGCCTTGGCTAACCAGTGGCCATAAATAAACTGGTTTAATCACGGATGCAGATTGGTTGGTACAGCCAGGCATGCAATCACACACACACAAACACAGACATACAGACACACACACACACACACACACACACACACACACACAAACACTTGCACACACACACACACACACACATACACATACACACACACAAAGTCTCATCTTAATCAGCCACATAAACCAAGATTTAGGAAACCATATGTAACTTTGATTATATCAGCAAATTAAATACAATAGTAATCAAGAGTATCTCTGATCTACAAGGACAATAATAGCTTCATTAACAACACATCTGCAAAAAAGGGCAAACATAGATAAAGAAATAGTTATATATCACTGCCTGTATATGTCAGCCTATCTATACAGTACCTATACGTACCAATCAGGCTGTTTTAATATCAGGGGCGTTGTGCCTTTGATTCTTCCTTGCTGTGAACATCTGTACTTTTGTAAATCCTTCAAGTGTTTGAGCTTCTCCACTGGTTCAGTTTAGTTGTGAATCACTTTCTACTAAGTTAGACAAGTGTCTCTTCTGGTTGTTTTTAGCTCTGAATCACTGGGCACTAAGTTAACTCTTTTCACTCCCTATGGGGAAGCCTTCTGTTCATTGCCATGGAAACTAATGGAATTTATTAGGAGAGTAATAAATAGGAAACAATCTGACATAGCACGCAAGAGCGTGATCTCAGCCCAGGGGATGTTTTAGACTTAGATCTTAGAGCAGTGAATAAAACTGAAATACTTGTAAGGGAGAAAATGTTTCTGAGAATTTGGTTTTGAAATAGGTCTTGGGAGCACTGTGGTATAAGTGGCTGCATCCAGACCACATCAGAGACCAACTGCCCACAGGGACCCAGATTGGAATTGGATGTATATTCACTATGTGTTCATACACAGTAGCCTACTGTGTATGAACACATGCAAAGTAGGCTTCTAATTTTTTTTATCAATGTTAAGATGTTAACCATATTTACTGCATGTCTCAATCTCTTTTTTAGAATATAGCCAGTAGGAGAAATGAAAATAACTCTCCAAAATGTGTACTTCTGGGGTACTGGGGAATTGAATAGATGTGTTTTCGCAGTGTTATAATGAGCAGTTTGAAGAGGAGTGCTGGTAACTGGCTCAGAGCTAGGTGTTTCTTTCTCTGGCTCTGACATATTGGAACCAGGGGTGGGAAGGAGATGAGAACAATTGGGTAGATCTGAGACCTTACTGAACAGTTATGTTGGCAGAGTTCAGTGCTCTGCTTAAGAGGGAGAGGTATGGCCAAAGATTTCTAAAGAACCTTGATAAGGCAAACTGACCATCTTCCCACTCATGCGTAGGGCTGAGGAAGAGGGTCACTGCAGATGTAGGCTACTGTATCTTGCTGAAATGCTCTTGACACCACAGGGTCAGTTTATGCGTGAGCCACGGTGAAGTCAGCAGCTGATCTCGACAACCAAAAAACAGCTGGATCTGCCAGCAGCTTTTAGTGAGCTATAGGCATGTCCATCAGTACACGGGGTGCCTCTGTCATCATTTCCCCTCTGAGAGCGTGGTCATTGGAACAGTGCCCGACTTGACCCTTCAACTAGGCTACAGTGGGAGCAGAAACAACATGTTAAGTCTGTATACATTAGCCCTATTTATGGTCCTTTATAGCTATTGTCCATGGTTGCTGAAGTATTGCACATGTAAGAAAGATACATATCAGTTCAACTGAAGGATAATTGGAGCTGGTTCTACTATGTCACCCTCTGTTCACTTTCTAAATGGAACTATTTGGTAGGGTTAGATAAAAAATAAGATATTTGATAAAAATAAGAAGGGGTGCTGTGGCACATGTGACAACACCTGACTTCAGGTGTTAAGTGGCCATGTCAGGTTTGGTTCTGACCTGTGGTCATTTCCTGCTCCAGTCCCCTCGGGGGGGGGGGGGGGGGGGGGGGGGGGGGGGGGGGGGGGGGGGG
>JAVQKI010261994.1:0-12669 GCA_036025975.1 Nematalosa erebi
AAAATTTTTGAGTAATTGAAACAATAATTTTATTTGTACAGCATGGATACAATACCTCATCTCCTGATATGGGAGAACCAGATAAATCAAAATAATCTACTCTTGGGTCCATATTTCATGGGTCTGCTTGGTTGTGGGTAAACCCATTAGTTTGGACACTTGCATGTCATCTGCAGCCTCAGGCACAGGTTTGGTGCTGCAGAGCCATCTGGTATTTGTGTACGCTGCCCTTTTAGCCAAGGTCACCAAGCAATCCATGCAACTAATCATTGGCATTGAAAGTCCTTATTACAAATGCAAACTTGTACATCTAAAGAACTTGTACTTTACTCATATCATTCAATCTCTCAGCTATGTTGGAAGCACAGGTTTTTGGGTTCCATGTGACTGGCGGGCCATGGCATCATCGGATGTTAAGAGCCCTACCTGCTTCCCAGGTTGAAGGGATTCAGTCAGCCAAAGTGACAGGTGGCATCTGAGAGACGTCTGTGCCTGTGTCCACCTGTCTGCCCTTCATCGGGGCTGATGTGCCCTGCCACCCCACCCCACCACCCTACCCAACCAAACCCAGTCACTGCCCAGCCTGTACTCACTTAAAAGCCCTCTAGCGAATGTCTTGTCTGTCACTGGAAATTCCCTATCTGCCTTCACATCTAACTGTACTTGGAAGTAGAAAAGGAACATATATGTGCATTGGAGGCAAGAGAGAGAGAGAGAGAGAGAGAGAGAGAGAGAGAGAGAGAGAGAGAGACAGAGAGAGAGAGAGAGAGAGAGAGAGTGAAAGGCAAGGCAAACATTATGGCCAGGCCAATCAAAATGTGTGAACTCCAACATGCACCTGGCCACTCATCATTCTTTCAGTACACACAGATGTTGAAGATCTTTGGGTTCATGGCCCCAACAGCGCCCTATGCCTTTTTTCACCCTGTGCATGTTTTCTCTGTGGTTGCAGGAGTATGATTCCAAGACTGGGCGCTGTGCCCTCCCACGGGCCTTTCTGTGCCAATGCACCCAAGTCGCCAACACACAGACAAACAGACCATTAGATGAAGCACTGAAACCTATGCCAAGCTGGCACGTGTTGAAATGGTAGTGCGGTGAATTTTACTTTATTACTTGTGATGGTTCTCTTTTTGAGAATCTGTTTGATGACAGTGCTTTCTAAAAAATGAATGTGACTTAGGAGGAATTACTGTAAATGCTTACAAGAGGAGTTACTTCAGTCTCAGGGTGTTTTGAGGCCACCTACATATTTGATGACACCCCCCTCCACACACACAAACACACACACACACACACACACACACACACACACACACACACACACACACACACAAACTGACACACACACACGTTTTACTTTCTCTCCCACACCCACACGCATACACACATTTTGACTCTGACCACTACTTGAGGGCTACCTATGTTTAGCCTATTAGACATCCTTTGACTATGCTGATCTCTGACCTGATGTCAGTCCACAGTCATATGGGGCGACCGCCTCCAAACGTGGCAAAGGTGGGACATATGATAATATAGTGACACCTGGTGTGTGGATGTGGAACTACACGACTAGTATGCTAATATACGGCTCTGGGACATTTTATAATGCAGCGACACCTGGTGTGCGGATATGGAACTACACGACTAGTCTGCTGTTTGAAATAAACGTGTTTTAGAGTTCAACAATGCTCAAATGTATATGTGAATGTATGTATGTGAATGAAATGTATATGTATTTTTTTATGTAGATTTCGGTAGCATTCTTTAGCACTGCCCACTTAGCTTACTGGCCATATATTAAATAAAATCCCCATTGCAATTCGTCGCTATCCCACTAAGCACTAGAGTCACGTTTATTCTCTTGACTATGGTCATTTCTTTTTATAGATGACTAGGCTACCTTGACAGAAAAGAATTCTGCACATTTCGCCTGCCTTCTTTTACGAGATCATGCTGTTTGGCAACAGAACGCTTCGTCATTGGCTGGAGAGGATCCACCGTCAGCTGACTACTAAAGTCATGTGATTCGCAAAAGGAAGAAGTGCTGTCCTCTCTCAAAACAGTCGGAGTAGTGTAGGCTACTTACTCTCTGCGGGTGTGCTTAGTTTGAAGTGGCGTTGTATGTTTAATCAACGCAGTGTGTATGCCGGTTTAACTATTACTGAGGCCCAGTCTGCCACATAAATTGAAGCCTACTTCAGAATTACACAATGGCTTGGACAAAATATCAGTTGTTTCTCGCTGCGTTGATGCTCACAACAGGATCCCTCAACACATTATCCGCAAAGTAAGTAGGCTAAATTAACATGTTTTGGTTAGTGGTTGAAAGCCAGGTGAGCTAGTTGTTGTTGCACTTGCGACAGGCATTGCTGTTTGTAGGCTTCACCTTTCTTGTGTGAAACATTTTAGAATCGTTAACTCCAGAAGCTGTCACAGGTGTTTCTGCTGGTGAAAACCATGATTATGACAAGACTGTAAACGAAACTGAACTGCAATTGGGTCATTCCATTATCTATGTATCATATCGTGTATCGATGATCAGTAGCCTAGGCTAGGCTAGGTCTAGACGTCTTCACCACTATCCAGCTTTTTGGCTGATTGGTAAATTATTGTAAACTTGCAAAAAAAACCCCGAGACGTATGCGTGAGCGGTGTTTTGGCTTCTCGTCATTAAAATCTTTGCCGATTCAGCCTTGCGTCATGATCTCACGCGGCACTCAGCTTACCGCTGCTCAGTTTCACCCAGTCAGCATCAAAATTCTGAAGCTCTGTGGTCGAGTGGTCTCCACTGTGTGTGTCGAGTGGTCTCCATGTCTGACCAAAGTATGCAATTTGGCAAGTGTGCATTGCCCTTTTTCAGATAAGTTAGACCAATGCTTCCCTAAACACCAAGTTTCACCTTTCATTTCCCTACGTTTTAGAGCAGACATGTCAGAAACAAACTTTGTTACCTTTGCAAAGGTACGACTTTATTCGCAGCAAGTGTAGGCCTATGTTTTTCAGCACAACACAACACAAGGTTTTAATGCAGGTCTGCCATCGTCAGTATTGTGAAGAGCAGTGAGTACTTTGCTACTTGGTGTAGCCTGGCCTTACACCTATATACCTTACATGGAGCAGTCAAATAGTTGTTTTCAAATTGGTAGCCATTAGATTAATTGATATGAAAAGGCTATCCAACAACCTTTTAAAATGCACTAGAATGCTAGCCTATAAATCTAGACACGCCCCAGCGCTAGCAAATCGTTCTGCTCAGCGGGTAACATAAGGGTTTTACCAAGCCTTCAAATCACAAAGCTCTATCTTTGTGGACAGTCGTTGGATGAGTTTGGCAAGATAACGACAGGGCTGTCAACAGTGGTCGTTTGAACAGGCGTTGGCATCGACTTTGGATAAGTTAGATTTGGGCAATTAGGGCATTTCAGTTATGATCGTAGCGATATTCAGTTTGAAAGCAACCGCTGATTCCACCCCTAGGATTAAGCCCGGCCTACCTGTCGTACCTAGACACACATGTACTGTATGTTAAAGGATGGCTTGCCAGGCTAGGCAACCTTCATCCACAAGTGCTGGAGCAATCTGTATTGTTGTGTAGGCTATTACGTTGTCACTATGCCTAGCTAGGCCTACTCAGCCCCGATGATCTCACCAACATCTCTAATATGTGCCACATAGTGTAATGGCAGACAAAATTTGACAATACTACTTTTGAAACATGTGATGGCACCCCTGCTTAAATGTGCAGTCGTTATATATCCAGCTTCAGTTACATATCAGAGCTCTCTCTCTGCTCTGTCTACAAAATGAGGCGTTATCATTTTGAAGCTCTCTGAGATTGTAAAACTGCATGTTTAACCATTAACTGAGCAGCCATTGTGTACAGGATAATCAGACTCTAAAAGTCAGCTGATTAGTGTTAAACTGTCCCTCAGTCTTCACAAATGTCTTAACCGGTTATATTCACTTGTGGCGTGAGTGAACTTAGCTTATGTCATCATCCTCTCATCCAATCAAGTCCTGTGCTTGTAGTGTTCCTGTTCAGTCAGTGGGCATTTTATCACATCCTCAGCTGACATTAGGTTGCCGGCACTCAGCAACTTTAACTTCCTCCATCTCAGACAAGTTCCTAGTAGTCCGAGGGGCATATCAAATGACTGTTTGTGTCCAAGGGATGTGAAACTGCCACTGAAGTAGTCTAGAACACCTCTGGTGATGAACAAAAGCCAAGTGAGAGAGGGGACTTCAAGCTCACTTTATTTGTGACTCCAGCTTGCACATGTACAGTGGACTAATGTTCCCAATGTGCCAGAGTTTGGCCATCTAATATTACTTACTGGACCAATTCTCTCATTTAATACTGTAAGGTAGCTTCTGGATGTAATTTATACAATGGGTGTGTGCTTCACGAAGCGGGCATGCTGATATTCTTTGGAAAGACATTATGAAAGACATTATCAGTTATGAATCCCTTGATGCTCTGCTAGGTGTACTGTGGTGCAGGTATGCACCAAGATAGACAACAGCTATTAGTATATCCTATTAGCTATCTGTGTTTCTCAGTCTACGGACTACGGACACACACACACACACACACACACAGACACAGACAGAGTCATCCTTCCTTTCATTTCTCCTCACGTGTATCTTGTGCAGTCCAGCTGAGTGTTCTCATATGAACTTTAATGGATGCTTGATGAACAACACATCGTTGTGTCACATGTACAGCATAATTGGGTTTGTTCAGGCCTCTCGTTCAGACAAGCACAATTAAATAGGGTAGATCTTAATAGATTATCGAGGCACTCCAGTGTTGAATGAATGAAATGCATGTTCCCTAATTCACTGTTGTATCTGCCTGTTTGCAGATGGGCTGATATGTTCTCGGCTCCAGGATGTGGTGAAGTCAAGGAGCATACCTTCTCTCATCCGTTCCTGCAGGTATGACATTTTGCCAGCAACAGTCTTACAGTTGGATGACACCTGTGTTGCTGTTCATGGTCATTTAAGTCCGTATGAATAAATCCTTAGGTGTGACCAGTGATTCTTTAAGGTACTGAATATTCCTGTGTTTTTGTCAATGTGTAGAGCAGATTTTCAAACTATGGGGCTTGGACACATGACTGATGAGGTGCAAGATGTTACACTACCGACGGTCATATCTTGCCCAACAAATTCACACCTATTCCTCTGTCAAATTACTCGCGGAGTGTTCGTCATATAGATACCATGCGCGTATCGTGAAACCAGGCAACCTGAGCTTTACAATGGTGTTATTACCTAGTTGCTCAGAGAAAATTAGCCTTGAAGGAGAACCCATAGATTATGATTACCCATAGATGTTGTGTAGCTTTCCTCTTTACCCTTTGCCCTAGTAATCCGGTTTTGAAAACACATTAAATTTCTGCATTGTCTCCAAAATAATTTAATTCTTTTCCATATCAAAAGTTGTATTAAAGCCAGGGCGCATGCAGACATGTGATTTCAGTATAATATTTCCTGTTAACATGAAAGTTAAATTATCTCTCTCTCACCTTGATACATGGAAACAGTGGAGACATTTTGCCCAGTTTGGAATGCGTGCACCAACATACAAACAAACTAACATGCACGCACACACACACACACACACACACACACATAAACATACATAAACACACACATACGCACACATGCACGTACGCATGCACACATATACACACACACACACACACACATAAGATCAGTGCTCTCCTCTCATAGTTACCCACTCTCTGTGCCTGCAGGCGGTGTGTATGTTCATGGGGGAGTTTGCCTGTCTGGCTGTGTTCTACCTGCTGCTCTGTCACGATCGGAGGTCCCCGGAGCCCAAAATGGACCCCGGCCAGAGCTTCAACCCGCTGCTCTTCCTCCCACCCGCCCTCTGTGACATGACTGGAACCTCCATCATGTATGTAGGTAAGTGAAGAGAAGCAAGGTTGGGTAAGCCTGACACACACACACACACACACAGACACACATTCACAGTAGAACTCTGTCAACAACAGACATGCATCCCTGAGTTCCTTAGTGACTACTTCATTGTAGTAATGTCTGAATGGGTACACAAGGGTATCTGCACATGCTCACCCAGGCCTCTCTTTGGGTGGTGATTTACCTCAAGGCATTCCTGGAGACATTTCTTTGCCACCACTCAATACTCAATATATTTCTCTCTCTCTCTCTCTCTCTCTCTCTCTCTCTCTCCCTCTCTCTCTCCCTCTGTCTCTCTCTCTCTTTCGTCTTGCTCCCAGCTCTAAATATGACGAGTGCCAGCAGCTTCCAGATGTTGCGAGGCGCGGTGATCATCTTCACGGGGCTCCTGTCCGTGGCCTTTTTGGGTCGGCGTCTGCAGCTGAGCCAATGGCTGGGCATCTTCATCACCATCCTGGGCCTTGTCATAGTCGGTCTGGCTGACTTCACCAGCAAGGGCAACGACCCCAAGCACAAGCTCAGCGAGGTCATCACAGGTGAGTGATGGATGAATGACCTCACCTCCAGCACACCACACTGTTGCTTGTCACCCCAATCTCCTTTACACTTTCAGTGCCTCTGGTGTAGCCCAGAAATATAGTAGGTTATGTCAGGCTTAAAGTGATGGTTCGGAGTAATTCCAACTATAGCGCTGTTATACGAGCTTGATGAGTGCTGTTGTAGCAAGGAAAGCAAAAGAATTTAGAACAACATAGACAGAGTGGCAGATGCGCTGCTTACCGTTATTCAATGGAACAAGTAAGCTCACTTTCACTTTAATTTTCGCGTTCCATTTAGTTAGTGTAAGTTGCCGGTTCGCTATTTGGTCTACGTTGTTCCAAATTCTTTCGTTTTCCTTGCTTTCAAAAGCACTCACCAAGCTTGCATAACAGCGCTATGATTGGAATTACTTCGAACCATCGCTTTAAGCCCTTGGCTTAAAGATGATCACTGTTGAAAAGCTTGGCTTGGGATTGCTGAGACACTTGGTCTAAAATGACAATTTTCGATTTGACTGACATACTGGAGTCTCCAAGAGCCATGACATGCAGGAAATAGCCTGTTAGTTTGATCAAGCAATGGCGTCTATCCAGAACTTTTGCACATGGAGCAGCATGGTAGAATTTGCTTTAACAGGTGATTTGGTGGGCTTTAGATTGTGTAGAGCCTAAATCTAAAAAATCGGACCAGGTTTCTAACTGAGACCAGCCTTTCTACTGTACAGTATGTCCAAACCCCCAGACCAGGCCTGTAAAAGGGACAGGCGTCATTTCAGGACTTGGCTATAAAGTAATGAAGTAATCCCGGTTAATGCTTCCATTTACAGAGACCTCGAAACTTTCAGTTAAATCAGAGTGGCTATGTGAATCATCTTTTTGGTGGATGGATGCAGTGTTGACCTTTCCCCTTTGACGCCCTGTAGGTGACCTGTTGATTATCATGGCTCAGATAATTGTGGCTGTGCAGATGGTCCTGGAGGAAAAGTTTGTCTACAAGCACAACGTTCATCCTCTCAAAGCCGTCGGCACAGAAGGTACATACATCAACAGGCTTACAGTAAACTAAACTACTGTGCACTCAACTATGGATATTTTTCTTTGATATATTTATGATCTATATCTTAATTAAATTTATGAATTAGGTATGATTGATTCAACATGATTTAAATTGATTCGATTCACAGTATTGTTTTAATATCTGCATTCTTTCCTTGCTCCTGTTTCCCTCCCTCCCTCTCTCTCTCTCATTCTCTCCCTCTATCTCTCTCTCTTTCTCTGTCGCAGGCCTCTTTGGTTTCTTCATCCTGTCCCTCCTGCTGATCCCCATGTACTTCATCCCTGCGGGCAGCTTTGGCCAGTACCCGCGGTTTGTGCTGGAGGACGCATTGGACGCCTTCTGCCAGATCGGGCGGCAGCCGATGGTGCTGCTGGCGCTCTTCGGCAACACGCTCAGCATCGCCTTTTTCAACTTCGCCGGCATGAGCGTCACCAAGGAGATCAGCGCCACCACTCGCATGGTGCTGGACAGCCTGCGGACGGTGGTTATCTGGGCGGTGAGTCTGGCACTGGGCTGGGAGAACTTCCACGGCCTGCAGGTGCTGGGCTTCCTGGTGCTGCTGCTGGGGACGTCGCTTTACAATGGGCTCCATCGCCCCCTGCTGGCCCGGATTCCATGCTGCGCTCGTCTGGCTGGGCAGATGGAGGAGGAAGTGGGAAGCGATGGGGAGAGGCGGCCACTGATGGGGGAGAGCTAACTGCTAACTGCTAACAGGTTTAGAAAGGGAGATGAATCAGAGGCAGCTCTGGTGGCATAACGCGTTTAGTCAAGCACTAAAACACACACACACACACACACACACACACACACTTTCAAGGAAGACACTCGCATACACACATGTTGTGTTCATACCTTTTAAAAGGATTTCTACCACTTAGAGCTTTAATGGAGAATGAAAACTTGATTTCATGTCTCCATGTTGCGGGTCATGATGCGACACACAAAAGGGAAAAAAAATAACTGTAATTTAAGCTGACAGAAGTCTTGAAAGTAGTTTTTTTAAGTCATCAAGATTGTAAAATAAGACTTAAACTATAATAAGACACAGATTTTTCATTTAAGTTCCATAAACAAGAAATGGGTACTTTTGTTGTATATTTGTTTTTTTTTGACTGTACATTTTTATCAGTGCTGGAGTCGATACCATGTACTTACACCATGTCTTTGTGCCAGTAGACGGAAATTGTTTTTTTTTTTTTTTTTTTTTTTTTAAATTATATAAATTCATGAAGGTGTAATATTTAGAATCACAATTTTCACTTGCACATGAAGTCTCAGTAAACATGAACTCAGTACCATGCTCCACAGCCTTACATAGACTGGCATGGCTGTTTACTTGTGTTTTAAGTGTGTCTTTAAAAAGTCGCCCTTACGCATTTCTTGTTTTTGCCAGACACATAGAGTGTGTCTAGAAGATAATGAATTCCCTGTTTTGGTGTTGAGCAGTGGCTTGATGTCTCTGGGCCTCTTTGTGATTGTTCCAGCAGCCGATTATCCGAATAAAGAGTGAATGGACTCAGGAACAATCGGAGCACTCAGTCTGGCATGCATGACTGAGTGCTTCTTATCAGAATCCTTCTTTTTCAAATGAATTTAGCCCATTAAAGGTTGTTGCGTCACCAGTTGTATTCAATTGTGGTTTCAGGCATCAAGTCTGTGTGTGGCTGTAAGCTTTGTATGTGTGAGATGGTAGTAATGACGCAAGTGCCTCAGATCCCTCACTTGCTTTTCAGGTAGGTCTAATTAAGTATTCAAAACCTTTTTGAGACCCTGCAATGTTCAAACCAGTTTTTGGAGTTCTATGACACCAGGTCTGTTTTACATGTTGTGGTGCAGGGGTTCCTAAAGTTTAACTTAAAGGAACAATCCAATGTTATTTAATCCACAGTTCTGTCCTCAGAGGTCATTGAATGCTGTCAATAGGGAAAAGAACGAGAAAATTTGGTTCCACATAGACAGAATCGGCTGCTAACATGTACTGAATGGGGCATAGAAACTCACTTTCAACTTCATTTGTCCCTTTCAGTTCGTGTTAGCTGGCAGTTGGCTATTCGATGTATGTTGTATCAACTTTTCTCAGTCTTTTTCCTACTTTTTCCTTGGTGACCTCAAACAACGAGGCTGATTAAAATTACACCGGCTTTGTCCTTAAACATTGTGTGGAAGTGGTGTGGGGACTGTTTCTCAGTGACAGAACATTGGAAGTGCATCTGTCTATGCTGATGCCAAATATGGAACTGCAATTCGACATGCTTCTCTACTGGTGTCTTCTTCTATTAGTGCTGGACTGATCCAATACATGTTCGGGTGACGAGACTTTCCGTGTTTTCACGGTCAGTCACCGTTTTTGGTGGTCTGTCCCCGGTAAAATGCAAGAAAACCGACTTTGTCTCCTATTTTTGAAGCTAAGTAGGACTATATAATATATCATAGTTCATTTTTAATTAACCTGAATAGGAATGTCCCTGATTTTCAAGAAAACCGAGAGAAATTACCTCGATTTTCATCTCGGAGGTATCGTCACCTTGTTCTCGGTGCTGTGTATTGCATTGGCACTACAAGGAAGATGGGTTTGGCCAGTCCTGGGAGCTCTGAAAACCTTTTTTTGTCACGTGTAACCCTATTGCTTGCACCTGAAAATCGTATGGCTGTTTCAATACACATTTATTAACTGTTTAAATCGTCCTTATAACCATTTCTCTGCACGTCCAGCTAGACAGTATGTGTCATGTTTATTGGAAACTTACTGCCGAGGTCGTATTTCCAAGTTAGAGTCGGCCACGCTTCGATTTGCCATCACTAGATGGCAATATTGCCTCATTTCCCATAGCCAAGCCAAACCAATTAAAAAGCATTTAATCTATTCTGCAAACAGTAGGCCTTCTCCACTGAAATCCACATCTAGTTTTATGTAACGAGAGGGTGAAGAAACTAAATACTTTGATCTCTGTTGCCTTGGTTTGTGGAATCTGAGAGTAGACTTTTGAAGGTTGCTGTTGTGATTAACTAACAGCAAAGATATGCACACTTATTGCCCCTCTCCCAAATGATTAGACTACATATCCTGAGAGACCTTATCTCTCCTCACTGACTCTGAAGGAAATAATAATAGCAACAACAAACTCTACAGCATTTCCCTTGTGCGCCTTTGAAATGCCCCGCCACGCAAAATGTTGTTCACGTATCCACCCCTCAAGCCTCTTTCAGGTTAACGCAACGACCTCCTATTGGTTGAGCAGTTTTCTCCCGAGTCCCGTGGAGCTCCAGTTCAGCGCTTAGCCGAGTACGAGTTGACAGAGGCAGAAGTAGGCTGAACGACCTCCGAAACCGGGTAGAATAATCACTTGGGCCGAAGTCGAGGAACCGCTTATTCTAGAACCTTTTCTGTTATAAGACCTGTTGACTGGAGTGAGTTTCGTTGACGTGGACTATTTATTTGCAGGTGAAAGGCAAAGGCAAAGGTGTAGATTTTCATGTTTTTCTTATTGCGCACAGTGATCATGCGTCTCTGTTGGAATGTATAACCTGAGATAACAACACCTCTGGACTCCTCGGGATCTGGCGACCAGATCACCGCTGGCAACGTTTGGAGACATTCTACATCATCCTGCCTCGGAACCGGACCAACACCGATAGAGCTTCAACATGCCGGATCAAGTATCTGTCGTGGAGTTTATGGACATAACCAATGAGGATTATAAAGCCCCCACAACCTCTATTTTCACCACTCGAATGACAAACTGTCGGAACACAGTGACCGCTTTGGAAGAGGTTAGTTGGGTGCGAGTAGCCTTGCATTTGAAACGTAGGCTTTCTGCCCATGGGGAAAAAGTTGTATCTGGGGTGCGGTTGTGAAGTCCACAGTCAAAGCGGGCATGTGCAACTGAATGTGCCTGTCTGTAACTGTCCTCTTCAGAAGCTCTGTTTAGGAATAGTATGCAATCAATTGCGACGGCATAGGAGAGGAAAATTACTTAATTATCCAGTTTCACTGTATCTTTGCAGAACACAGTAACTACTACGCAAAGCAGGCTGTAAGACTATGCCCTCAAATTTCACTTTTTCCCTTGGCGTTAAATCTCCTTTTTCACATGCTGAGAAACGAGTATGAAACGTTAGTAGAACACCACTTACATGTCTATACACGTCCAGGTGCCAGTAAATGGATAGTTCAGAACAATATCGTTAATCAAATAACGTAGCTGTTGAAACTGTAGCCTACATGCAAGTGCTGGGATTTCTGACAAGGTATAGGTTTAGTATTTGTCCTCAGAAAGACAAACGATATAGATGTGTGAAAAAGTACAGCCACTACAGGATAGAAAAGTATATTTTGCGCAACTCTGCCGGTTTCACTTCTCTAGACTAGGGTCAGGCACTTCCAGCCATTGTGCGTAAGAAACGGCAGGACTCTTTAAGTTCAAAGTACAACTCACCATGTGTTTTTTGGTGAGCGGAACATAAAGCGTTTCTGTGTACTAAGCTACAGTAGACTCCTTACTTACACTAGCAGGTAGGGTTAGTATTTCTGTGTAGTCTGAATTTGCGCGTAATTTCTTCGTCATTATACTTTTTCTGGGGCAAAAGCTAGAAATCTTGGGCATCTTGAGTGGTTGGGCTTGACAAACACTTATTTGTATGAAATGGCCCATAAGGGTAAAGGAAATGACCGCCGGAATCAGCTGATTTTAGATGTCTTTGGGCTGAGTTAAGCCTTTTTATTATTCACTGTTCATGCTCCTCATTAAGTATTACAACACCAGCGCACAGCATCCCCCTCACCACACACACACACACACACACACACACACACACACACACACACACACACGCACACCAGGAAGTTGCAACACGACTAACAAATGTACCCATTTAAATGTAAAGTAGTCATAGATCTGCACCAAGCTCATTTTGTTCAGTTCAGGTAGTAAGTTAGTGATTGTTGTGAGCTCCTCGGCTCGCCCAGCGGACCCGCTGTGTAAATAAAGGGAACTGTTATGTTAGGGACATGGAGGACACAGAGACTGGAGGTGACAGGGCTTTTAACGTTGCCACACGATGTGCTGCTCTTTGGTTTCACAAGAAGACTCTCTCTCTCTCTCTCTCTCTCTCTCTCTCTCT